>CM020180.1:39524911-39554748 GCA_009805545.1 Oryza longistaminata
GATATGAATGTGAACAATGCTAGAAAGTCTTATAATATGAAACGGATGCAGCATTAGCTAAGGTACTAGCGAGATCAATCCAGTTAGCACTGGCCATGGGTGCATGTGTTTGGTACGTATATACGCTGATACGCTCAATTAGTAGGTTGATCGGCCGGTTAACCGATCATCCAGTGGTCATCTGGGAAATTAGGATGGAATTTAAAAATGCCAAGCATGCATGTAGCTAGCTAGCCACGTGCGAACAAGCTAGTTTTGTGGGCATTAACTAATTCTAATTCATTTCATGACGTTACCACGCGCTTAATTAATTATTATGTTGCGCGGTCTCTCTAAAAAAATATATATTATGCATCCACCAACGACTTGTACTCCACCCTGCAGGCTGCGGCAGCTGATTATCATCTCGTATCGATCATATCAGAACACGTACGGTAGGCGTTCAGATCATATATATATATATACGCGTAATAATCAAATTAATTTCAATATATATAGCTCATGTTTTCGAAGATTCTATCTCTTGTAAGCCATTGGAGAAAAAACAATTATATACTCCCTTCATCTCAAAATATAAGAACTTAGATTCGATGAGATGTTTCCTAGTCCAACGTTTCTAGACAGATTCATTGTCCAGATATATTGTACTATAAAATGTCTCATCTTAGTTCTAAGTTCTTATATTTTAGAACGGATGTAGTAATTATAAGGATTTCAGGGACACTGATTGACTAATTCCAATACACATGAATTTGAAACATTTTTAACCAATCAGGTGCTTATGAGAGAATCTAAGCAATTCAAAATTAAGAATTTAGCAATGGTGACAGAAGGGAATATTTCCCACTTATCTTTAATCTTTGCTAAACAAAATGCAAATGTTTATACTCCCTCGGACCCAAAATGTAACTAACTAAATTTGGCGTGATCTTTAAATCTAGTCTTGATCGACTTTTAATTTGTCATAAATTAAATTAAGTACTATGTTTGTAGCAATAGAATCACAACAATCGGAAATGTACATTCAAATGTCAATCTTATAATATTATTTTCATCAAATAAAAGTTGATTTAATTAGACTAATTGTTAGTAAGTGGCGAAAAAAATGGTTCGTAAAAAATAAAACGCTTGTTCGTATAAAATAAAAAATGCACACAGGAAAAAAAATGGAAAGGGCGAAATTTCTAATCAATATATATCTCTTCTCTATCTCTAATATAATCTAACTATTTTTTTAAAAAAATGCACGAGAGAATAAAAACGGTTCAAACAAACGCGTGAGAAAAAAGTCAGAAAAAGCGCAAAAAAACACACTAAAAAGGTTTTCCATCTTCCATAAATAAATAAAAAAACGCGCGAGGAAAATTATTTCCATCGTCGGTAACTTTTTTAAAAAATAAAACATGCGAGGAAAAAACTGTCAGAAAAAACGCGCCATTTTAACAAATGGTTTTAAAAAACCGTGCAAGAAAAAAACACCGTCTATTAAAAAAATCGCTCTGAGTCGGATAGGATCCATCGATTTTTTGCCACCTACTACACGGCTTTTATTTCGTCTATATTCTCTTGTTTTTAAAAAAAGCAACAAAAATAACATTTGAAAAAAAACAAGCAAAAAAACACGCGAGAAAATAATTGGCAAAAAAAGGCAAAAAACACACGAGAAAAGAAAAGCAAAAAATGGAGAAAAATATGGTTTTCGTTGTAAATAAAAAAGCAAAAAGATCATGTTAGAAAAAAACTTTTAGAAAGAAATGCGTCATTTCTGAATGGTTTGAGAAAATCGCGCAAGAAAAAAA
This sequence comes from Oryza longistaminata, assembly GCA_009805545.1. Lineage (NCBI taxonomy): Eukaryota > Viridiplantae > Streptophyta > Magnoliopsida > Poales > Poaceae > Oryza > Oryza longistaminata. Next base: position 39,526,711 of record CM020180.1, read on the forward strand.
CACCGTTGGTAAAAAAACAAGCCGCTCATTAAAATACAAACATTGCCATTGACATGATTATTTATGAAAAACGTATATTATCATTAGAATTTTTTCACCCGTTGCAACGCATGGGCATTTTTGCTAGTATATATATATATATATGAATGTGGACAATGCTAGAAAGTATTATAATATAAAACGGATGCAGCATTAGCTAAGGTACTAGCGAGATCAATCCAGTTAATTAGCACTGGCCATGGGTGCATGTGTTTGGTACGTATATACGCTGATACGCTCAATTAGTAGGTTGATCGGCCGGCTAACCGATCATCCAGTGGTCATCTGGGAAATTAGGATGGAATTTAAAAATGCCAAGCATGCATGTAGCTAGCTAGCCACGTGCGAACAAGCTAGTTTTGTGGGCATTAACTAATTCTAATTCATTTCATGACGTTACCACGCGCTTAATTAATTATTATGTTGCGCGGTCTCTCTAAAAAAATATATATTATGCATCCAACAACGACTTGTACTCCACCCTGCAGGCTGCGGCAGCTGATTATCATCTCGTATCGATCATATCAGAACACGTACGGTAGGCGTTCAGATCATATATATATACGCGTAATAATCAAATTAATTTCAATATATATAGCTCATGTTTTCGAAGATTCTATCTCTTGTAAGCCATTGGAGAAACAACAATTATATACTCCCTTCATCTCAAAATACAAGAACTTAGAATTCGATGAGATGTTTCCTAGTCCAACGTTTCTAGACAGATTCATTGTCCAGATATATTGTACTATCAAATGTCTCATCTTAGTTCTAAGTTCTTATATTTTGGAACGGATGTAGTACATTATAAGGATTTCAGGGACACTGATTGACTAATTCCAATACACATGAATTTGAAACATTTTTAACCAATCAGGTGCTTATGAGAGAATCTAAGCAATTCAAAATTAAGAATTTAGCAATGGGATGACAGAAGGGAATATTTCCCACTTATCTTTAATCTTTGCTAAACAAAATGCAAATGTTTATACTCCCTCGGACCCAAAATGTAACTAACTAAATTTGGCGTGATCTTTAAATCTAGTCTTGATCGACTTTTAATTTGTCATAAATTAAATTAAGTACTATGTTTGTAGCAATAGAATCACAACAATCGGAAATGTACATTCAAATGTCAATCTTATAATATTATTTTCATCAAATAAAAGTTGATTTAATTAGACTAATTGTTAGTTAAATATTACGATAGTTGAATCTTGAAATACACACAGCTTATATTTTTGGGAGGGATGGAGTATTTAAGAAAAAAGGGAATATCATAATACTCCAGTAGAATTTATAAACTTATTACAAATGATATTGAAAATTTGATAGAATCTTATTGAAACGTCAAATTATTTATGATCGAGCGGAAGGAACGCGGATTAAGACCGGCAGCACGCATTATCTAGGAAGAAAGATTGATCGATAAATATACGCTATAGATAGGAAGAATGATCAATGGTAGCTATAGCGGGCAGATCCTATTGATCGAGATACTCCACAGAAATAGATATTCGATGGATGCATCCATCATTAATGGCACCAAACGCTCAACAGTACCTGCTGTCTGCCAAAGCCAGCCTAGCTAAGCTCCAATTTCTCACTCATCTACAGTATACAAGTACAGTTGCTCGCTCTCCTAAAGCTGTACTAAAACTCCAGTATCCTTCAAAAAAAAGAAGGAACGAACGCAGCCGACGTCCATTGGAAAATTAGCAACAACTATGGCAACAAGGACGCTAGCGAGAGAGCGGTTAATAGTTGAAAAGCACCGGTGGATGATAAGACATTATTATGGCCGGTCTCACCAGTATTTGGTTACTGTACCTGCGGCAGCCTACTGCTCCCTCCGTTTCACAATGTAAGTCATTCTAACATTTCCCATATTCATATTGGTGTTAATGCACCAATATGAATATGGGAAATGCTAGAATGAATTACATTGTGAAACGGAGAAAGTATTTATTACTTGTACACATTACTGTAGCTTATTGAGATGGAGCATTAATGTGGGTACATTACTGGAGCATCATCAGCATCAGGTTGTCGAGGCGGCGATGACTGTTGCACATGAGATGGATGCTCTATCATCAAAGGCAAACTAAACGCACGGCGCGCGCCACCTGTTTGCCGTTAACATTAGGCACGACCCCATCGACCAAATCAAGAGACAGCTGCATCATCAATCCACATGCCCCCCCTCCCCCTGCACTGCACCTCAACCGCGCTGCAGGGTCAGCCACTTCTCCTTTTTTTTTTCTTTTTGGGTCTACAGGTGCTGAATGACACCATAGATACACTTCTCATATACAGTATATCAGTAGTAAATGTGTGCCTGCCGACCCCGTTACGCAGGAGCACATTGCTACTGGATGTAATAAAACCATTAACAACAAGCAACGGCCGAAATCTCATCAGACGGTACAAAGCAGAGCTCATCAAAAGGCAATACATTATTTGAGCTACAGAAAATCGTTTCAATATGGGGGATCGCCATCTTATCACAAATTCCCAATAGGCTTGGCTTTCACAATCACCCAAGGAAACATCATGCATAGTTCTAGCAAAACTTGTAACACTCAAACGCTACTTCAACGAGTTGAGTTGCAAAAGATCCTTGTCGAATTGTCAACTTCCTGACTCTCTGAGCGAGAAAGTTCAGATCCTCCTTCAAAAATTGGAGGGTTACATCCAAACAGGGGGGAAAAACCGACATGGTTCACAACACACTTCAGGCCCATAGTCACGCAAGCCCAAAGGCCATTCAGCAGTTGTAATATTAAGCACTCGAGTGCCTTTTTAACTTAGCGCACCATCGTCTTTCATTCATTATGTCCAATGGCTCCCCCCACCCCCCTCATCTTCTTTGATGCCTTCTGTTTGCTGTCTTTTGTTTCAGCTACAGCACTTTTTTTTTTTTTACCAACCACCTGAAAGGCTGAAACCTTCACGGTACCTCAATAACAGGGTAGACAAAAAGAACCTTACCTGAACCCCCCAGAAACGAACTCACTAGTCAGTCTAATGCGCCCCGCAAGCATACCGCCATCAAAAAATTGCAAAACATTTGTCACTCGCGCTAGGACAAAACCCTTGCAGTCATAGCATGGACCAGATTGGAGCCAATGTGTACCATCATAGCTAGAGCTTACCAGCACCGTCTTCAACTACTGGTGCTTGGTTGTTACTGGAAGTTGGTCCATTGGTAAGAATCTCATGATGGTTTTCATCCACCATGCTACTTGAGCTAGCTGCTGATTCCTGCAGACCCACACTTCCAAGATGTGCTGTCAGATTGTTGATGTTAGGGCTTGGCAGCACGTCAGTGTTGCTCTCTCGAGGAATCACCCACTTGTTCCAATCATTCTGCCTCCTAATTTTGTCATCCTGCATGACAAAGGGGTACAAAGACCTAAATAAGCAGGGGGGAACGTTTCAAGTTTCAAGCATATCCCAAGGGCTAGCACTGTGCCATTAGAAAAGGGAGCATCAGTCCCATGTTTATGCTCTTTTTATTTTCAGGTGAACTAAACGACAATTCAACAGCTTGTTGTGAAATAAAAGAAACTGGATGTCAAATGAGATTAGTACCTGCATTTCCAGTATAGATGAGGACTGGATTGTGTCTTTTATGTATTGCAGGTCATCAGTGGATTCCTGGACCTGCAAAATAAAACTTTCCAGCAAAGTTAAAAGAAAAACAGGATTAAAACAATCAATGAAATAGGTAGTGCCAAGCAACTACATGCAAGCGTCCAGTAAGTAACACACTTCAGCTATGCAATTACCATGTAAAATCAAAAGAATGATAGTAATTTCCAGATTAAGCTGTATGCTTTCACGTGTAATAGATAAAGTACATAAGCACAATAATTCGAAACACATGAGTTGTCTGCTTCTTCCATCAAGTAGCTTGCTTAATGAGGAGTTGAGGACTATGCATACTTCAACCACACAACAAGAAATTGTCCAAATATATAACACGAAGTGTATAGAAATAGCCTGTAGCCTGTAGCTCCAGACCGCGAGTCCATTAGGGAACTATGATCCGTGATCACTTGGTGCGTATCATTAGTTGATTTACAACCTTTGACTCAGTTTGTCTTTAGTCTCATCTTTTCATTCTCATGTTTTTTTCTATGCTAAAAATTTGTTTTAAAAACTAGAACCAGGAGATTCAAATTAATATGATGTAATAATACAAGGTGTACAACTCAGTTGTTTATGTGGATACACATTTATGAACCAGTACAGTTGCAACAATGGGGGAAGGGATTGTATAGACCACGTAAAGCAGCAGGCAACTGTAGCTTGTGTGATCTTTTTGCTATTCATCAAAGAACCTAGTGTATACTTCCTCCGTACTCATAAAGGAAGTCGTTTAGGACAGCGACACGGTCTCCAAAACACAACTTTGACTTCTTGTTTCTATAAAAATATTTATTGAAAAGTGATATATGTATACTTTTATGAGTATTTTTCAAGACAAATTTATTCATATAATTTTTACATTTTCAAACTCAACAACTTGAGAGTTATTAATGATTTATATTCCCAAGGTTTGACTTAAACATTGTCCTAAACGACTTTCTTTACGAGTACGGAGGGAGTATTAACTAAAGAAGAGAAACCAACAGCCCGCAATGCTATGTTTTCCAAATGACTTAAGTGATGAATTGCATGTTTATGTCCACCAGTCTACCTTTTCTTTTTCATTTTCAAGTATATTACAGAATGTGTGACACACTAACATGATGCTGTATTTGTGCACAATGATACCTTGCATGGAGAAAAATACATTCGAAGGAGGCAAAAATGGGGAAAAAAAAAACACTGCACACCTCTTAGCAATGAAGAAAGGGTGCACAAACCATCGGTTCTATCTACATGCTCGCATGCTAACAGCATCATATACATACTGAACATCTACTCTGCTTAGCTTCATTTGTAATGATATGATAAATGAAAACCAGTGCATTAAAAGTGTTTCATTTAGTCTACCTCACAACCAACTGCAATGCTGGTTGAGCTAGGACTTCATAGTAGATATATCATATATACTTCATCCGTTTCATATTATAAGACTTTCTAGCATTGCCCACATTCATATATATGCTAATGAATCTAGACATATATGTGTGCCTAGATTCATTAACATCTATATGAATGTGGGCAATGCTATAAAGTCTTATAACCTGAAACGGAGGTAGTAGTAATTAAACCCAAGTAATTTGATTTGAACATAATTTATGAAAAAATATTAACTTAAAAAAGTTCTAAACTATTTAAAAACCCCCAACAGAACACACATGAATTAAAGTTTGATCGACCAAAATGATTGTAAATCGTCTGTTTTAATATTTAACCAAAATAAGAAATATTTAATGTTTAACCACAACAAAGGAATAGCTTTCAAATATAAAGATAGCTCCTAAGAAATACGATATAGCTTTAAAATCCCAAGGAAGCTAGCTTGTATGCAACTTAAATTTTAAGGGTAAAAGGCACAAATTGACCTTTTTTCTCCTTTGCAAAACAAGGTGTTATTATATGTTTTTAAGTGGCATTTCAGTTCAGAAAGCTGACATTTTTTTTATTTCTGTATGCTGACATATAATGGGGCTTTAAGCACGGCATGGCAGCTCATAAGGGACTTAATCCTAACAGCTTGGGTATAAAGTATGAACTGTCCATAGCGTACACTAGCCTTTGATATCAATCATAGAGTTTTTAACACCTAAATCTAGTAGCACACACCAATAAAGTGATACTCCCTCCATCCACTTTTGTGTTTGTTTAGATTTCGATCATAATCTAATAATGGACTACTTAAAAAATATACTTTAAAGGGCGGTATAAAACCAAAATCATATGAAATCATTTTAAAATACAAATCCATTGGCATAATGGTGTACATCAAATATACATATACTTTGATTAACTTCATGCAAGTCATATATTAGTGGATATAGGATGGTGGGAGTACATGAATTTAAAAAAGGATTCACATTGTAAAGAAAGGGACTAAAATATGTATACAAAAGGGCACAACTTTTGCATTGTTTTTAGGGATGCAAGACAACTAAATCAAACCACAGCCCATAGGGCCAAAACATACACAAAGAACAACTAAGTCATGCCACGTGACTCTGATATGTGCACTTACTATGCAGGAACTAGAAGACGCATGATGATTTTGATGCCATCATAACCAATTAGCTCAAACTAACTGGCATTCATTACACAATTCCCATGAAGTGCCAGAGACTTCCTCTACCAAGAGGAATGAATGGGAAGAAAGCAAGGATAAAGCATCGAATATAAATATAATCAATACATATGAATGGTGGGCAAACAATACCATATAGAGCAGAATGGCAAGTTATGTCTGGGCGGATGACCATAAAAAACCGTTTCTATTAGAATCAAACAAATCTATGCCCCCACGAGAACAACCAAGTCAACATCAAAACAAACAATCACTTTTTAAGGGCTAAACAGCAATTCATTGCAACACCGCAACATGACAAGCCAATAATTCATGTGATCTCATATAACCTGAGCAGTTCAGCAGAACTCATGCGCATTATGTTAGCACCAAAGGAGCAGAACTCATGCACATTGTGTTAGCACCAAAGGTCAAGCCTCCATGCAGGGACAAGACAGAAGAAAACAGAGGCTAAAAAATTCACATTTCTAGAGTAAACCCGACTAATCTGAACCATCCAGATCACATCTAAAACCCCACCAAATCAACTTCCGAAACATGGGTTTGAGCTGGGGATATTTCACTCCAATTAATTAATATCTATAGGCAGCTCCTGTAAGGAAGTGCCCATCTGGTACAGAAATGGGAGTAGGCTTGTACATTACGCAGTGGAACATTATATTAGATACTAAGGAACAAAATAGTAACAAGCAGACAATAAATTTCTAGATGAAACATCCAAAACATACAATATATAAGGGGGGAAAGCACAATATGCAACGTATGACCACCATTAAGCCATTATTACTACTGGCAAGACAAACGCATGAATTTATTTTAGCCAAGGTGAACTTAATGAACGTAAAGAAGTAAAAAAGCAACAGATGACTATCCAAGGATATGAGTCTAAAGTTATTTAATTGGGAAACGGGGTACCTAGAAACGGTTTAAAATTGTGTCCCCAAAAAATGTGCCAGGAGATTTTGTTAAGAAGAATAAGATTAGTAAGCAGCACAGAAGAGAAAAAAGTTAGGATAGAGGAATCGAAAGAATGAATTACTGGCAACATGGTAATTATAGGAACTAGGCATATAAAAGTGAGATGAGAGAAGGGGTAATGGTTAGATTAGGAAAAGGAATAGGTATGGTGACCTTGTTGAAGCCAGCTATAAGAGAAATGTTAACCCAGCCCTGGTCATCCATATTTCTCCTCAAGAAAACATCTGTGCATAAGTTATCCTTGCTGTGGAGGGAGGGAAAAACATGAGCATTGTCAACACTAGAGAAATGGTTGATTATGGCATAAAGAGAGAAGAGTAGAGATGACCTGAAGTAGAACTCAATCTGTTTGAGCAGGTTGGCACGATGTTGTTGAGGATCAGCATCAGGCTCGGGCTCGGGGTCGGGTTGAGGTTGAGGGTGGTAGTAAGGGTAAGCAGGTGGAGCAAGCATGGTAGGGGGGAAAGGAGGCAAAGGCCTAAGAGCTTCTGGAGGAGGGGGAGGGCCAACATAGTAGATTGGGGAAACAGGAGAGACGGGCGATGCCATATCTGGTGGGAATGAATGAAGAAGAAGATTAAGATTAAGGATGATGATGATGATGATGAAAAATAATACAAAGGAGAAGGAGAAAAAGAAAAATGGAAACCTACCGTGATGAAAGAGGAGAGGTGCGGCGAAAGGTCGTAAGGGCGGAGGAAGGAAGGGGGGAGGAGCAACGGCCATGGGAGGCGGGGGCGGGGGCGCAGTGGCACCACGCACATAGGGGCCAATAGGGGCACGGTACAAGGCGTCGAAACCCCCGCCTCCTCTCCTGCGGCCGCCAAAAGAGCCCCTCCTACCACCACTGTTGTTGTGGTTGTGGTTGTGGTTGTGGTTGTGGTGGTGGCGGGCATGGGCATGGTCCCAGCTGTTGGCGCGGTCATCCCGTGGGGAGGGGGAGTGGTCGGCACCGCCACCCCCGCGCCTGGCCGGCTTGTGCCGAGACGACGACTGCTTGCCCCCCTGCCCCTGTATGTATCCATCCATCTATAAGCAGAGACGACGCGATGCGATGGTAACAAGAGGAAGAAGAAGAAGAAGAAAGGGATCTCACTCATCTGACAGACCTCGGATGGAGAGTCGATTGAAGGAGGAGGCTTGGGGGGGTTCCTGGCGGCCTCGGAGAGCGCGGGCCAGCTGGTTGTGTCCATGACGGCGTCTCCGTTGGGGTTGGGGGTGCCCCCGTTGGAGCTGGAGGGGTGCCTCCATGGCGACCTCCTGGGCGGATCAGCCGACGCGGAGGCGGAGGCGGAGGCGGAGGGCTCCATGCTCTGGCGGCGGCGGCGGCGGAAGGAGGAGGAGGAGTTGGAGACCGACTTGGGGAGGGGAGTTGGTGATCGATCCTTCCGTCCGTCCGTCCGTGGGGGCAAAAGAGAGAGAGGCTATGAATGGATGGATGGGATTGGATTCCCCTTCGATCCCCCGCCCCCAACTAAACAAACAACTACTGTATTGTTATTAGGGGCGGCGCAACGCTAATACTCCTCCTACTCCCTAGGGTACTCCACTCCACTCCTCTCCTCTCCTCCCTTCCATCCAATCCGACGCCCCCACTTTTTTCTCCTCCTTTCTTTGCTTATTCCCCCTCTTGCCTCTTCATCACATTGCATTGGACAATCACACCTATGTTACCAGGCTTCCCAATTTCGATGAAAACCGATCAAATTCCGCGGAAAACCAAGATTTCCACATGACACGGAAGTAGTAGCTGTCTGAAATTTTGATAGGTTTCATCCAAATTTAAATTTAAATTGATAAAAAAGGAAAAAAATCAAAATAAAATCCTATAAATAGTTTCATATTCATAGAGCCTATTGGGATATAAATTTTCCAAAAGAATGGTATATTCAATGCATTTCTCCAACTTTACAATAGGAAAGAAAATAACAATCATTTAGAAAAAGGAAAACCCTTTCAAGGGCCAAATTCCATGTAGTAATGAAATGGACTCTAATATTATGTAGTAATAAAACCCTTTCAGACTTTAATATTTAGGTGATGGGCATTCTATTTAGCCAATGGTTGGTGAGTGATATGTATGGCTTTTTATGAATATATATGACATATTATGTGTATGTCAATGGGAGGTTATCAAATTTATAGGAAATGACATTTTCACATTTTTTCCCCCAATTATCTAACATTGTTTCTATGTTTTACTGACAAAAAAAAAGATTGGTTTTCTCATCGTTTTTTCAAAGATACTGATCGGCTTTTCGATGAAACCGGTCAGTGTTTAGTACGTCTCGCCTTCTAGTTTCTGATTGAAATTTCAATGGTTTCCGCCGGAACTTCGCCAAAGCCGACCGGTTTTCGCGAACATATCGGCAAGCTCAGGGATTTGTATTCAAATTTTGGTTCGCGAAATTTGTCTCCAATCTGTCGGTTTTCCACCGGATTTGGCGAAAACCATCATATCGCCAGGGCTCAGAATGGTAGGCTATATCAGAATCGTAAACCCTGTCTACTACTAATGTTGTAACACTATCAAACCCAACCAATGTATATGGATCTAGTGAATTATAAACGCCACGTAATATTCCCTACTATTTCTGTCCAACCACTCTTTTTTTAAATTGCTACAACAACTTTTTTTTATATTATCTAGCATGCAGATACCAACACGATATTGGTTATTATGTATTTCTTTCATGCTTTCTTTTCCCTAGATTTCAACACCAAAAACACCAATCCCTTCTTTTCATTCCATATGTGCTCCTTCATCATACTTGAAGCTAATTACAGCTTATTTCAAATTCCCACACCGACTCTACAGAATAAACTAGAAGCCAAAAGTTAGGAACCTCACCTTTCCTTTTTAAGATTCTCATCAGTTAAATAACCACCCACTAATTCTCACAATCTTAAATCTATACAGGGTCTTTCATATTCGACTTCCACTGATGCTATACTAAAATATGTTGTATAAATATGATCACATTTATTCATCATCAACATACTACTAGTGTGGTAGTCTTCTTTTTAAATGCATTAATTAGGACATAACCAATGTATATGACAAGATAGAAGTAGAGATAGGTAATATTATTTATTTTATATGGGTAATCCATATGCATATGGGTATCTTTTGTTATTTTTCTTCACCCTCCCCTTGAACACACAGTGTTTTTTTGTTAAAAAAAGGAAAGAAAAGAAAAGGTCATGTGGTAATGGTTGATTTGTACTGAGAAGAACGCATCGAATGTCAGAATTGGGCCTTAGCCCATTGTGCGGAGAGAGGAGTTCGACCTGCCTTCAACAATGTGCTGTATAGAGCCCAAAAACGAAGGTGCAGTCCATGGAGGAGGTGGCATCAAGAGAAAAATGGAACATATACATACTCAGGACAACAAAATAATCTCATCTTCAATTCAATCCCCAAACTAAACCGTCTGTATGTCTGTCTGTGATACATAGTACAAACATACATAGACAGACACACAGTACGGCATATGTAAGCATGATCAAGAATGAATATACATGTGCATGCATTTCGCCCCCTTGTACTCTACATGATGGTACATGGCAGACGACCTGGATACATTCATTAGACAGAGGCTACTTGGACGACACACTAGTTACTGGAGTAGTAGTCACTTTGCGGTGTCCAGCTCCAGCTCCGGCTCCAGCAGCACCAGCTACCAAGCAACCTCATGTGTTTCCTTACATTCAGACGAAGCAACACGTAGAGAACAACACGGTATCCAACTGCCATCACAAACAAAACCAGCAGATTTACCCACTTTGCGTTTGCTGAAGACGAGATGTCGTATGAGCCCCCAACTGCTTGGACACCTGGTATCGTCCTTATCGCACCAACCGCAAACGATGTGCCCACATACTCGTTCTCAAGCAAACCCTGCACCCACGCACCACTTATTACTCGATGTTTCCCAACCCCAATCATCCATTATACTTATTATTACTAGTACAAAGAAAGAAATTTCCCCCACTTATTACCTCAACTGCATACACATGGAACGAAACGTACGACAATGGGTACTTCCATACTGTGCACGGTAGACCCCCTCGGATTCGAAAATATCCACCCACAAGCATCATGATAACCTGAATCAATGGCACAAGTATTGTTATTCAATATTGATCCAACTGACCCATACTATTTCTTCTTAAAATGACGAGCAAAAGGTAGGCTTACGTATAAGCAAATGAGAGTTAAGGTGCACTTGTAAGTGTCGAGCCAGATGTAAGCAACAATCATCATAAGTGCCTCATTTGCCAACAAGCACATGAACATGGTCACCACAAAATACATAAACAAGTTGAACTCATTCCTGAGTCCTATCAGGAAGTAGAAAACCAGCGATGACGAAATAGTGACCAGAAATAGAAACGGAATACTGGACAGGATGTGCCCTAGCAGGAAAACCATTGTACTCGAATGATGATTCGCTTGCTCATGGGAATATATCTGCATATATAGGATGAAAACAATTTGCGATATTAATAGATTGTAGTGCCTGGACAAACCTAGTACCTTTTCTTTTGTTAATGTGTAGTTGTGTACTATATATCATAAGTAACAGTAGGACTATGTCTCAGTATTAAAAAAAAAGAATTACTCTGTTAACAATAAAGAACACAAATAAGAATGAAGTGGTAAAGACCAAAACTTTCACCTTGATCTCATCAATATGGGCAGGAACTCCAGAAACACTTAGAAGGATGACAAATGATACATACACAAATATTGCAGAAACCCTTACCTGTTGAAACAACGTAGTCTTATCATCATATCATACATTTAATAGATTCAAACGCAACAGAGTAATGCTACTAACCATTACAGATGACAATGAATGACCAGCGTTGTTAAATATGGTGCCGACTGAGAGGGCAATAAGCATATACAAGGCAAATCTGCTCCAGAAATATTTCCGATTTCTTGACATTATTACCAATGATCTCCAGGTGAGAACACCGATTCGTGTTGTATTACTGGCTCTGCCTTTACTTTTCAAGTGAGGACCTTCCTGCAGCACATCATGTAAGAAAAAAGAAGGGGACGGATTAATGTAAAACCACACAACATCAATTATATGTGCACTGCAATACTGGGTAGTACTACTAACTATCCTAAACTATATTGTACTGGATTTTAAGGCCCCCATAATTAGTGTGGTTTAGATTACACCAGGACAACCAGGTTGCCGTATTCCCTGTTGCTAACTGTGTCTTGATTGGAGGCTGGAGCACAACCAAAATTCTCCAAAGGGAACAGGAACATCAGGTTGTAAACCATTATAACAACATCCAGAAAGATGTGCAACAATCTTTGTGGCTGTGCCAACTGCCAAACAATTACTTAATTAGAGTATATGGAAGAAGGCGACTTCAATGCATCAATATATAAATATATATATATTAATGCGCATAATGTGTTGGATGCATAATGATATTTCTCCATTGTAAAAATAAATCCAAAGCGAGGTGATTACATCATTTTAACTGACCATGGTCTGAAACAATTATGTACAATGTGCAGGATGAAAGAATGAGATAACTCATTTCCTTTTCTAGTGTGTTTAGCAACAGGTACCTTCTCCGTCAATTTCGCAACCAGTGATTCAACAGCAACAGAGTCAGCTGATGACTTGTATGTTGCTTCCAGCGTACGGATTGCCACAGCTGTGTCCATGCTCACTGATGAAAAGTCCCCTTGATCATCCTGTTAGTAACTACAAAGGTTTTTATCTCTTACTACAAAAGAATATTTCTGCATTGACTTGAGTAACGGGTCGGAAATAAAAATGAAATCTCATGTCAAGATGGGTCTATTAGATACCTGCAAATTTTTGCACATGGCTATGATTCTGTCAAAATCAGTATTGATTGCCCGCAAGAAGTGATCAGATGGACTTTGCATGATTGGACATGGAAAGCCAGCATTTGAGAAGTGCTGCAACAGGAAAAGGCAAAACAAGAATTGTGCACAAGGCATCGGATGAGAGTACGACAAACAAATCAGGGAAAAAAAAATTTTGGGAATACACAAGCAGCGCATCATTGTATTAAGGAAAATTATTATTATTATTATTATTATCTTGTTACTAACTAGTACAGTTTATTTTGCACAGGACTCTTTGATTACTTACTACCAATGTTACTTGGAGCCTGGCATGGGTTTCTGATTTAGTGTCCTCCAGTAAACACAATCATGCTCAAGTACTGAACTAATTAGTCCTGTAAATTCCTCTAAAAAAACTAGCCATGTAATTTTAGAGCAACTTTCATGACCGACATATCCAAACTACAGAACTCAGTAGTTCTAATCCAAACAATACCTTTCTTAGATAAAAGGAAGCTTCTATTGATATGAGACAATTACTGAATTACATCAAGGTGACAGCCATACTGAGAACACTCCCAACAGAATATTGTAATTCCAACCAAGTGCTAAAATGGGAATGCATGTAAAATGTACAAAAAGATACCTGTAGGCAAGACAATGTTTCTCCAAAAAAGAGTGTATTCCCATTTGAAAGCAAGCAGATTCGATCGAAAAGTCCAAAAACTTCTGTACTGCTTTGATACATTGTGAAGATGACTGTGCATCCTGTGCTCGCAAGTTTCTTCAATGTTACCATCAGTAGAAGTGCAGAAACACTGCAGCAAAAGAAAAAAGAACAGGGTTGTGCTTTTTAACTCTGTACATATGCAAAGACAGCATCCACATATGACTGCTGGATCTACTAATCTATCAAATAGGATTGTACTGATTGTCATATTAGCGTGCATGTGAAAGTCAAACATTCTCATGCATACAGAAATAGTTGAAGCTGGCAAATTTTTTTCTTGGGATTGTGATATACAAAGATATGAGAGGATAGGAAGCAGCAATAGTTACTTTGATCCCTATGGAATGGCAATGAAACAAACCTGTCAAGATGATAGAGAGGCTCGTCGATAAACAGAACGTGTGGTCTCATCACTAGCTCTCTTGCAATGCTGAGGCGCCTCCGTTCTCCAGCTGGGAGGCTGTTGATAAAACAGTGGCCACCAATGAGGTTGTCAGCATAGTCAGCTAAGGACATGGCTGCGATAGCATCTTCGACTATGGAGGTCTTTGAGGAGAATAGGCCCGGAAGCTGCAAGTGCGCGGAGTAGTATAGCATCTCCCGTACTGTGAGAGAGTCGATTAGCACATCGTGTCGATCAACAAAACCCTGCAAGTCTCCAACAGAAGGCATAAAAAGCCATGTAATTAATTTAATTTAGGCCCTGTTTAGTTCGCAAAACAAAAATTTTCACGCTGTTGCATCGAATGTTTAACACATGTATGGAGTATTAAATGTAGGTAAAAAAAACAATTACACAGATTGCGTGTAAATCGCGAGACGAATCTTTTAAGTCTAATTGTGCCATGATTTGACAATGTGGTGCTGCAGTAAACATTTGCTAATGATGGATTAATTAGGCTTAATAAATTCGTCTCGCAGTTTCCTGGCGGAATCTGTAATTTGTTTTGTAATTAGACTATGTTTAATACTTTAAATGTGTGTCCGTATATCCGATGTGACAATAATTTTCTCCAACTAAACAAGGCTTAGTAAAAAAACAAGGAAGAAATTAAATATGAAGCAAAGATATATGGATGGAATTGAAATAGCATAAAGAAGGGGGCGCATATATAACATACATAAGATCCATAAGGCAAGCGTGTGTTGGTGGCGTTGAGCAAGACTTGGCCGTACATCCGCTCGGCGGGGCGCAGGCGGCCAGCGATTGCCCGGAGAAGAGTGGATTTGCCGGAGCGGGCGGGGCCCATGATGACGGTGAGGGTGCCTGGGAGGGCGTAGCCGGTGGAGCTCTTGACGACGCGGCGGTCAGCTGAGCCTGAGCCTGAGCGTGAGCGAGTGAGGGATACGCTGAGCTCCTTCCACACCAGGGTGGCACCGGCCACCTTGCGCTCTCCTCCTCTGCAGGCGGCGGCGGCGGAGGAGGGCGTCGGACTCGGAGAGGGGTAAGCGGTGGTGGGAAGGGACGCCGACGCCGATGCGGTTGCGAGGTGGATGGAGTCGACGTCGTCGTCGGCCCAGTCGGGGGAGTCCTCGAAGGAGATGGGTCGCGCGGGCCTGGCGGGCAGGTAGTAATGGCGGCGGCCCATGGCGAGGGCGGCGGCGGGGCTGCTCGCCGACGACGACGATGACCGGTACGGGTCCATATGCCTACTGCCTACTGCCTACTAGGAGTACTCCAGTAGCGCTAGTACTAGCTAGTAGCTTAATAGCTTGTGGAGGTGAAGGAGAAGGAGAAGAAGGATTGGATGCCGCGATGGCTTTGGCATTGGCATTGCGATTTGCGATTTGCAATTTGGAAGGAAGAAGAAGAAGAAGCAGCGGCCTGCGCTGCGAGGGGAAAAGCCCCAGCAAGCCACTCCTACTCCACTCTTCGCTCTCCAACTCCTCAAGTCATGAGCAAATAGAAAGAGGGAGGACGAGGCGCACGTGATTCTAGTGAGGGCCCACCCACCAGTCAGCTTGATCATGGCAGGCTGGACTTTCTTGGAACCCGAGCTAAACAAAGATTTATAAACAAAAGATAAAGCAAAAAAGAGAGAGATGAAATTTTGTCTCCTCCTTTTCCCCCTCTCTATTCCAGTTTTTCTTCCCTTATTATTATTCGTCTACCAGTACCATTACCTCCTTCCACAAATGTTTAATGTTAATTAGTTCAATTTTAAGCTAACTGACTTAAAAGAAAAGGTTGAAGGGAGTATACCAGTGCTTTTGGTTTTTCCAATTAAGGTGATTAGCATATCATCCTTCCTTCCGGTTCAAGTTATGTCTTACTTCCCTTCCCTTCCTACTTTTGCATATATCCGTCTATCTACTACTCCATGGCATATTGCCCACCACTTGCTCCCACCTTTGCAATTTTGTTATATTCCTTCTCCAACACCAACACCAACACGGGTCTTAAGTTAACCCTCTCTATTCTTAAAAAAAAAAAAAGGTGGTCTTAACGACAAGGAATCCAAAGATTGATGACAGGTCAAAGTGTAGCAATTAGCTTGGGTATGTATAATAATCACGAGAGATGAGTTGGACCAACTTATTATAATACTCCTATAATACTGTTATTATACATTTTTTGTTCATTATTAGTATATGTTACGAGTACTAGAGATCAGATCACTCACCACAGGCACAGGAGACCGAGCTCCTGCTGTAGAGTAGTACAAAAGCGACCCGATGCTGATTTGTTGGACCATCCATCCCTCCCCTGTCATATGTTTTGCACTGGGCGGTGGCGGCCCAAGTTCCAGCATCTGTCATCAAGAATCCATTATCATTTTTCTTTAAAAGAAACAACGGTAAAATTCATCTGTGGCCCTTAACTTTTTCTTAAATTCTAGTTTTTTTACCTTAAACTACAAAATTATCTTTTTTTTCCTCCCAGAACCACAACACCGATTATTTTTCATCCTAACTTTTAAAACCAAGTGCAAGACACCCTGGGACATATTTTAAAGTAGTTACGATCGAATAGTGGTTTCATTTAAGATGAACTTTCATTTAGGTAAGTTTCATAGTTGTGGGCGTACTGAAGTAACATCTACAATAACAAAATATGCGTAATAAAAGTATGAACTAACAAAACCACCTTCCTTCGATCCAAACAAAGACACTAAAAGAATATATAATGGGTGCTTTTTTACTCAGGTTTTGAAAGTTAAGAACAAAAAATAACTAGTTTTATAGTCTTGGGTGAAGAGACTCTGAACAAAGTTCAAGAGCTAAAAATTGGACTTAAGAAGAAAAACAACAATTCTGTTCATATTCACAGTGTAATATCACTATTGAAGCAATAGTACGGCATATTGTTTTCTCCTCAGCTGTTGGGACAAATTCTACTAGCTCTAGTTTTTTACCCGTAATTTTGACATTTTGACCCTTTTGATAAACTTATTCTATAAGTAAACATTGATAAAAACTATAACTAAAAATAGGTCTTTACCTTAGCGCCACGGGCCTTAGCGTTGAGGCCTCGAAATACACTATGAAATATAGTAATAGACCTAAATGCATGTGATGTCTTGTGTGTGGTAGACTGGTAGTGATGTATGGTGTTTTGATGGATCATGATGGAGATCAGGATTCAAACCTCAGTGCTGCAATATTCTCTCTTTTTCTTCCTGGAATACATGGTTCAAACCTCAGTGCTGCAATATTCTCTTTTTTCCTTCCTGGGATACAAGCGACTTCCGTGCGAAAAAAAAGCCGCAACGCTCTAGTTATAACATTCAAGGAACTCACCACTATGCTATTCAATTCAACTTGCAAATAAATAGATCATCCTTTTATTATTTTGCATATTCCTCAGCACCAAACTACATGGCGCTAAGCCTTTAATCTTAACATCAAGGCCTACGGAGCTGGCATGTTAGGCCTCAGCGCCAAGGCCCATGGCGCTGAGGTAAAAGCCTATTTTGTGTTATTGTTCATTTATAAAATAAGTTTTGTGAAAGGGTCAAAATGTCAGATTTTTGGGTTTTTTTACTACCTTTGGGTGATGTTTTCCCGATAGATTAAGAAATATGGTGAAATTAAATGAGATATGATTGTAATTAGTTGAGATAAGGAAACATGTGAAGAAAAAGCTACTATCTCCGTCCCAAAATAAGTTCATCTTTCGCACATCTTACATATACCAATACAAAATAAAAAAAATCTAGAATAGTCCTACTTTATCAAATCTCAATGCAACCATTTTTTTACTTTATCTACTCAGAATATAATTATTTTTTATTTTCACAAACTCCGATACAGTGTTTACTTTAAAAATAAACTTATTGTGAAATAAATAAAAGGAGTTAAAAATGAACTTATTATAGTATATTATAGAACAAAACTCAAATGCCAGAAGTAATCATGTTAGAATTAATTAGTAGGTGAGAAGAGAGGGGGTTTGGCTGTGCCTGTCTGTGTAGACTTGAGATTTCTTCTCGTGGGTGGGCCTCACTCAGGCTTACGAGGATAAGGCGTGCAGAGCGGTGCATTTGGCGGCCGAGTAAGAGTGAGGATAAGGCATGTAGCATTCCATGGAAGGGAAGCATGGATTTGCGGCGGCGATGCTCGACGGACGGTACGCTACTATCTTGACTCACCATCGGCTTCTTTTCGTGGCATCGTCAATCAACTATGGTATTTTTGCCCAAAGCCAGGGCCTATTCATTCATCAGCATCAGCAGCTCGCCTATCACTGAAAACCACCACCATACCACCACACGCACATACATTCATGCATTCATCTACTGCTAAAAACGAGCACATCAGAAGGAAACCATCACAGCTACTCACTTCACTTGGACTAGATTGATTTATTCTTCTTGTTCACAAGTTTACCTCTGCTAAACATCTTGTACTGTTTTGTTGTTACGACGCAGTAGCAAAATCACACACCACAGGTAGAATAGAATGGGAGATGTGGATCACCTCCTTTACATATCACATGGCAAGAGAACCTTCTGGTGCCCCGGAAGCCGCCGACGCCTTCTTCTTTGGCTTCTCCACAACGATGGCTTGCGTGGTTAGTACCATTCCAGCCACCGAGGCTGCGTTTTGCAACGCACATCTTGTCACCTTTGCAGGGTCAATCACACCAGCCTGTACCAAGTTCTCGTGTCTGTCAGCCATCGCATTGTAGCCAACCTCCCATTCACTCTCCTTGATCTTTTCTACAATCACTTCCCCTTCAACTCCAGCATTGTGTGCTATTAGTGCTGCCGGTGCCACTAGAGCCTGCAAAACCACCCAAAAACAATTACTACTCTATATCATACTAAGTAAAAACAAAAACTGTTACACTAAAATGCTCAAGTTCCAAACTTGGTTTACTCCATGAAACCACACATCTGTTGCTTTTGAGGCAAACCTAGACGCCATCCACCACGATACATACACTACATTGCCTTGGTTTAAATGTTGGCAAAATTATTTTAAAGCAGAATAATACCTTTTGAATGATATCAGCACCAAGGCGCTCTTCAGGGTCATCCAACTTCTCCTTGATGGCTGGTACAAATTTTGACAGGTGAACATAGGCCGCACCACCTCCAGGTACTATACCTTCCTCAATAGCAGCAAATGTTGCATTCTTGGCATCCTCAATACGAAGCTTGCGATCCTCAAGCTCTGTCTCGGTTGCAGCTCCTACCTTTATAACCGCAACTCCACCAGAAAGCTTTGCGATTCTCTCAGCCAACTTCTCAGAGTCATATGCTGAGTCTGTCTGAGAAAGCTCTCTCTTCAGCTGTGCAATTCTTGCCTGGATCTCATCTTTGGTGGCAACATCTGCTATAATGGTAGTGGATGACTGGGAGATTGTCACTTTCCGGGCTATGCCAAGTTGCTCCACGGTTGTATTCTCCACCAGTAAACCAAGATCTTTGGCTTGAAATTCAGCACCTGAAACAAAAGACACGGCATTAAAAAACAGTAAATCAGACAGGCAATAGAGATAGAGCACACCACAGGATGATACAAGCTGTAGGCTTTTTGGAAAAAGGAAGATATGTTCTCAAAGTTCTATGTTCAGGTAACTCAGTTCTGTCTCCGGACTTTACCATACTTACTGGCTCCAACCACTTTAACTAATACAAAATCGGGTGGTGGCAATTAGTAGAGTCTTTGTTATAGCGCGTCACTTTTGCTAGATGGCAAAGAAATGCATTAATGTTCCCTATATTGCAGTAGAATGACTTGTGTACAAAGCCAATAAACCAGATGATAAATATTTGGATTATGCAATGCAGGTTTATGTCATAATTCATGTAAGCATCTCTGTCTGTGTATTGCATAAATACCAAATAATTGTAAAAAGATAACAAATGATGAATATATATCTGAGTAGCAAGATGAAGTACTTGTTAACAAAGACGTGAGAGCTATTGGTTAACAAACATGGAACATCATGAGAACGGGAAAAAATAAATCCAATAAGCCTGCCCAGTAGTTTTACCTGTAACGATGGCGATGTCCTGAAGAAGAGCCTTACGCCTTTCACCAAAGCCAGGTGCTTTAATCGCAGCTACATTGAGAATTCCTCTAAGCTTGTTGACAACTAAAGTTGCCAAAGCTTCGCCAGCTACATCCTCCGCAATTATGAGGAGTGGTGCTCTTAGTTGAGTTGTTTGTTCCAGCAAAGGAATTATTTCTTTTATTGAAGAAATCTTCTGGTCAGTGACAAGAATTCTAGCATTTTCAAACTCAACAAGTGACTTCTCAGGATTTGTAACAAACTGAGGAGAGATATATCCTCTGTCAATCTGCACATACGGGATAAATGCAGAACCACTTTAGCATGAATGAAGAGAATATATCGCCAAAATGCAGAACCACTTCAGCAGCAAGAAGAACTGTTGTACCAGACACGAAAAGGAATCAGAAAGATAGCAATCCTAGCAAGGCTGCCTACCTCCATTCCTTCTTCAACTTCAACGGTGGTCTCAAAAGATGATGATGACTCGATCGAAAGAACACCATCAGGGCCAACCTTGTCAATAGCCTCAGCGATCATGGTACCGACGAAGTCATCATTTCCAGCAGATATGGCAGCAACAGCTAAAACAGGGAAAGACAGAGGAGAAATGCTCAAGATTAGATATTCCTTCATCATGGAGGGCGCTAGCTAGCTATGTGGTTTATACAAAGAAAGGACCGAAATCCTCCTATGTGGCGGCTCACCTTTAATATCACCACTGCCCTTCACAGGCCTTGACTTCTTCTCAAGTTCCTCAACTAAACTGTGCACGGTCTTATCTATGCCTTTTTTGATAGATACTGGGTTTGCCCCTGAAGTAACACTCAGCAGGCCCAATTTTATGATCTCACGAGCCAGGACAGATGCGGTTGTAGTCCCATCACCTGCTGAGTCATTTGTCTTGCTGGCAACCTTTTGTTTGACAGAAATGAGTGAATGTTGTTAGAAAGTAGACACATTCAGAGAATGCATACGGTTTAAGCATTAGAAGAAACAAGGTAAGTATGTTAATGTTTAGCTCAGAGAGAGAGAGAGAGAGAGAGAGAGAGAGAGAGAGAGCAAGATTGTTGTTACCTCACGAATCAAAGCAGCACCGGCATTCTCCATTGGATCAGCGAGCTCAATAGCTCGAGCAATGGTAACTCCGTCATTGACCACTTTGGGGCTCCCAAACTCATCCAAGACGACATTTCTTCCTACAATACCACAAGAAGAATTAGTCAGACACTGCCTGCAGCAGAATGAAAAAAAAGGACAAAAGGCTTAATAAGGTGCATACAGAAAGAAACCTAACAAGATCAAGGGTGTACAGCGACTAGTATTTGAGGAAAGGGTAAGGAAGTAAGAACCTCTGGGACCGAGGGTGACGGCGACGGCGGCGGCGAGCTTCTCGATGCCGGCCTGGAGGGAGGATCGCGATCCCTGGTCGAAGGCGATCTCCTTGGCGGAGGCGCGCACAGCCCCCAAACGGCGGGCGGGTCCGGGGAGGCTGGCACTCCTGCTCCTCCTGTCCCTCTGGAAACAGCAGCAAAATCAATGAATCCAATCCAATCCAATCCAATCCATGGTTTAGTAGGGGTTTAGGTAGAGGAAGGGAAGGGAAGGGTGTACGTACGCGGAGGAGGAGGAAGAGGGAGGAGGAGGAGGCGCAAGTGCTTGGCATGGTGGCCATGGTCGCTCGTCTAGGGTTTCCGTCCGAGAGATGGATGGCGATGGCGGCGGCTGCTGTGATCTCTCTCTTGTTTTCAGATTTGGACTTTTTTTGGTTGAAACCAAACCCTCAAAAATACTACTCCTGCGAGAAAGAAAGAAAAGGTGGTTTTCCAGAACATTCCGGGCCGGCCTCCCCCGTTTTAAGCGTGTCTCCTCTCCTCTTCTTCCTCACCATCACCTACCCACGCTTCTATTTAAAACCTTTTCCAATTCTTTACGGAATATTTTTTACAAAAACTATACATATGATGATCGAGTCGAATCTATAATTATATGTTTACAACCCTAGTGCATATTGAACGAAACAAATCTAATAATTCTCTTATTATACTAAAATAAACAACCCTAAAACACATGTCGAGATTCACTGTAGTACTTCAATGTGTCACATTCCGAATTTGTTTTGTTTATTCAAGATGGACGAAGCACTTAGTAGGAGAGATTTTAACCTAAGAATAAACGGATTTACTTGCACCAAACTATCATAAAACTACAGATTCAACGTGATGTATTATATAGCTATAGGAAGTTACTACCTAACCTAATTTATTATAGCACTGCAGACTTAATGATGAAAATCGCAAAGTTGTCACAAAACTACAAGTTCAGCTGCAATTTAATCACAACGATTACATGTTTATAACTCAAACATAACATTGGTGCTAGAGAATTAGTGTTAAAACTATATTTGTTTATAAATAAAATGTTAAATATGTAATCTTATGATACGCCACCTTACATCTCTAGATTTACAATAATTTGGTAATACAGTATGTAGTTTTGTGAAATTTACTCTTCCTTTTACATCTGCATACTTTCATATTCAGGAGTCAAATAAAAAACAAAATGTTGCATATACTCGATCTGATCTCGATTTCAATTTTGAAACTACACACCACTAATCCATCCGTCTTAAAATATGGCAACATCTAACTACGTAGTATATATTTGAAAAAAAAACTTGCTAGTATATTTTAAGTTGAAGGTAGCACCATATATCATTTGTGGCCTCTAATCTTCTCTGGAATTAAATTAAATTAAGTTTGTGGAGACAGGCTTCTTTTTTTAATTTGGACGTGCACATTAGGCGTCTAGCGCTATCAACATAAAAGAGTGTCTAGTTCGTATCTCTTGGCAAAAATACACTCTTTCCAGTTATAAATATTTAAAGCTTAAAAGAGATTGTGTCAAACCTGTGAGATATCAACCATAAAAAGTTTTTAAATGCTAGTTTTCTTTTTTTTTTGTCTCTTCCTCTAAAAAAATATCAATGCATATGTCTTGAAAAGTACTATCATAGTATCATATCTATTAGTACCGCTCTTTTGTTTTTAAACTAAGTATTTCAGAAGTTGTTTATGTTTAAAATTTTGAAGGTTTGACTGTCCTAATCATAATATATGTATGACCATCGTGTATTTATGATTAAAGCGAGTGGTATAATATGCAAACTGCATTACGTCAGAAGAAAAGAATCGATTCTTCTTAACATACTCCTGTGGGTTTAGCTTTAGCTTCACCTCTCGTATGGGTTTGTTTGGTAAAGCTTTAGCTTCACCTCTCGTAGAGTTAGATTTCAACCAAACATGTTGCAAAATAAATTAGAGAGACAGAGAAGAGGTTTAGATAGCTCCACACCCAGCTACTCTATTCCAAACCCAACTCTAAGTGACCCTATATAACATCAATAATATCCGATACATGATACATTCATCTATTGTCACAGCTATTTTTCCTCCTGACTAAATGTGTTATGTACACTCACAGATCAACATTCCTAAACTGACATATAGCCCCAACAAAATGGCCACTGATCTAACCAACAAATCAAATCAAATGGAGTGTACCCAGCCCAATGGAGTGTACACCAGTTGCTGATCTAAAAATGCCACCACCTTTTCCTTTTGTTCTCCATAACTGGTAACTCTGCACCACAAACATGCACTGGTGAGCTACCGCATCAATCCGCCAAAGAGACACTCCTAGATGAACACGGTATCTAAATGACAAACTGTACCTCCTTCTGGATATATCGAGTTGTAGTGCACCTCAGCCCAAAAACTCAAGCATATAACTGGGTTTTTTAAGGAAAAAAATGAACAGAAACACATTAGATACACATCTATTGAAAAAGTACAATCCACTATGCAAACTAACTAAGAACAATGAAGTTACATGCAGAGATTCTTAATGATAAGGCGGGTCATATCAACTGATGAAGATCTGCATCTATGTTTGACTGGATAATATAAGTAGTTGCTAATTTCAGTAATACAATTCAGTAGCAACATAATTTGAAAAGAAAGGTTACCTCTTTCTGATTTCTGAACAACAGGAAGGATTTCAATGTAGCAAGTATCTCTGAATGATGTCAGGATGAAAATCTTTACACCATACTGCAAAAAACAATGCAGATACTTGAGTTTCACATTGATAGCAAGGAGCAGATGCACGGTATCCCTGGTTCTAGGAAATCCATGACTTGGTCATTCACAAAATGCTACTCAATCTCAAATGAGAACACAACAGATGTATAGGCCTGGTATTATGATAAGGGAGGACATTACAATACCACCTATGAGAATCATGAAGTTTGAGTGTTGGACAAAGAGAAGAAAAATCAAGTAGCACAAAAGCAGCACGACCAAGTCCAAGGGGAGCAATACCTATGCTATATTCATGATGTGCATGAGATTGCAATATACTACGTAGCTGTTAAGATATGCTGGTTACCAAAATAAAAACTAGAGAAAATACCATTCTTTTTTGTTGAGATTTAAATATTCAGATATATATGATTTCTTTCGATTATTCATCACTTAATGAATCCCAGACCATACTGTCCAATACAAATAACTCTTATTCTGTATACAGCATAATTCCGATGAACAGAAGAATAATTATTTAATAAGTCAGGAAGTGTGGAAACATCATCTTTACCGAGTCTGCAGCAGCCTGCAATGTAACGTGGTCACCCCACTCCCCGTTCCTGGTCGATTTTGTGGCCACAAAGTGAAAATGCCTAATGTTACACTATAAAGCAAAGATTTACTTGTTAATAAAAACGAGAAATACTTACTTTATCATCTTTTTTAGATATTCCCTATAATCCATAGGGACATATCCTGCATAAATTTCCAGATAAGACTCAAGCTGTGGAACGGTTGAAAAAGGGAAAAATGAGATGAGGAAGTAGAGTTGTAACAAGAAAACATGATGACTTCACCAAGAATAACCTGTTTCACTATTTGTTGCCGAACAAATCTGTGGTGTTCAGTGGTGCGGTAAAATTGATCGGACAATGCTCGGAACTGTGTATAAGATACATGCTAAAAGAGATAAGTAGAGCATAAAATAGAGAAAAAGAGTACATATTTGAAGTAATACCTGACAATTGCCATCCCCTTCAACCTTGAGCTCAGCAAGATCATACAGCTCCAACCTAAATAAGAAATCACATGGCGCCATGCATGGGGTCAGTTTCCAGAACCAACATTAAGTGAAACACCTATGGGAGACTGGCGCGTTACTAAGACATGAACATAGAAAAGTTGGCATGAGGTTAAAGTTGTATTGGTAGAGTTAGAAATACAGTTGAGGGCAATTTATAACCTGTGAAGGAGTCTTTGGTGATCTGAAAAGGCTTCATCAACAGAAGGAATGTCCCCGTTAGTTTTTGGAACATGCTACAATAAGAGAAGGAAGGAAAGGGTAACCAACAAGTAGCATCAAGAAGAAGAAGAAGAGGAAGAAGCAAGGTAATCATTAATATTTTGACAAGAATATATATTTAAATGATGAATGGTTGAAGAGAAGGTGGGGAATAAGCAGTAGAGAGTTAGTTACAGGAATGGGAATCATGTCGTGTAATCTTTTGCCAACTTGGCCATCTAGAGCAGAGAAATCATCGACAAAGTCGATAAAGCAGTCATGGGCATTATGATTATTAGTATTAGTATAATCTGCAGGGGTTGAACAAGAAGTAAAGGGGGGTGGTGGTGGTGATGCATCATCATCTTGTTCGTCTTCCTTTAGTGGAGGAGCTGTAGAAAAAACAAGAAAGATTAATACTGTAGTGTACAAGAGCGGAGGAAAGGGAAGAGGGAATACCAGAGGGGGGGAGATGGAGGATGGAGGAGGATAGGGATTGGGATTGGGCGTAGGAAAGCTCCTCCTGGAGGGCGTGGGCGATCATCTCATCGCAGTCGACGCTGCTGGTGCGTTGTTGGTAGTGTAGGGCAGCGGCGGGTGGAAGAAGAAGGTGAAGGCTCCATCGGAGAACATCCGGATCCTGCTCGTACACAACCATGGCCTCTTTCTTCTTCTTCCTCGATTCTTCTCCTTAATTCCCTTCTTCTTCCAAAAGAAAGAGAGAACAATTGGATTGGACAGGATTGGTGATCTGCGGAACCTGTCCGTAACTATGAAGAAGGATCGGAGAAGATGGGCGGGGCGGGGCGGGGCGGCGGCCGGGAGAGAAAGGGGATTAACTCCTGATGAAGGAAACAAGGAAAGGGATCGATGATGGCGTGGCAGGCATTGCGACGAGAGACGTGTGGTGTGGGCCCACATGCTGCTGTTCCGTTCCGAGGCGAGACTTTTTCTTTCTTCGTTCTTGTATCGCTCGCCGTCGCCGTGCCGTGCCACGCTTTTCTTTCTGCTTTTCCTTATTATACTATAATAACTAGTATGGTGGCCCGCGCAGATTGCACGGCTAGTACCGTTATATATTTTTTCACTTATTAACATATCTATTTTCACATTTTATTATTAAAACATATTAAAAATGGCAACATAATTTTTAAATTCTATATGAACTTGACCAAACTAACCAATGTGTAGTATTCATGTTGTATTGTATATATGTGATAGTTATACTTATTTTTTAATTCCTTATTTTAGTTACTCCCTCTATACCATAATATAAGGCATGATCAAACTTGACACGGTCTCTAAAACTATTTTTTGTCTTATAATTTCTCATATACTATAAGGTTTATAGTAACAAAATTATAACCATTTGAAAGTAAATCCAAATGTTAATCCAATGATATAATTTTTAGCAAGTAAAATTCAATTTATATTGTACTAAATATTGGTCAAAATGTTTTGAAGGTGGAATGTTAAAATGCGTGGACGCCTTATATTATGGGATGGAGGTTGGAGGGAGTATTTCTAAATTATATTCCTATATAGACTCTAGAGTAGTCTAGACTCCTCTTCCAATATTTCTTTTTTTTTTCAGTTTCAAAGTTCTCCTATATTCCTTTTTTTTAATTTGAAAGTTATGTTATTTCCATATTCTTTATTTTCAAATCCCGAATTACAATTATTTTTATATTGATTCTAAACTATTCTTTCCATATTCCTCATTTTTAAATTTCAAATTTCGGTTATTTCTAAATTGTATTCATGTATGGACACTATACTCTTCTTTCAATACTCCTAGTTTCTAATTACGACTTTCAATTATTTCTAAATTGTATTCCAATAGGTGCTCTAGAGTCTAGACTCTTCTCTCAATCTTTTTTTATCTTGAATTTTCGTTCTTTTTTAATTGTATTTCTATATGAACTCTAAGATATACTATTATTTTTTTTTAATTTTTGACTTTCAGTTAGTTCTAAATTTGTATATGGACTTTTGACTCTTCTTTTAGTATTCTTTTCTTAAAAAAAATTGAATTCCACGAAATTGTATTCCTATTTAGACTCTAGACTCTTCTTCTAATATTTTTTATCTTTAACTTCGAATTTTAGTTATTTCTTTATTGTATTTCTATATGGACTCTAATCTCTACTTTTAATTTTCTAATTTTTTTATTTATTCTGATTTTTTATTATTTCTAGTTTTTATGCCTATATGGACCCTAGTCTCTTCTGCCAATCTTGTTTATTTTTAGTTTTGATTTTTTGTAATTCTAAATTGTATTTCTATATGGACTATAAAGTCTACTTTTAATTTTCTTATTTTTTTAGTTCTAACTCTGTTTTAGTTATTTCTTTATTGTATTCCATATGGACTTTAAC
>CM020180.1:39565357-39582422 GCA_009805545.1 Oryza longistaminata
CTACAAGAAAAGACATAGTTTTCAGTTTGTTGCATTAGGACCCGATAGTTGCAGAATTTTCAGAAATAGATAGTCACCTTAGTGTAACCTTGAAATGACATGATCTGTCACTTTGCCTGGGTCGTACCATGCATTGCGGACAGCCAATATACCAAATTTATCCATGACCAATCTTACCTGTCACATAAGTCCAATCAAGAAAAGACACAAATTTAACAATTGACCTTTGAATGACAGAGACATGTTGTTAACAAAGAATCGGCTGCCAAAACCTATTTTCAAATCTACCCTTTGTCGCCAAACGGGCAGATACGGTGTGGGCTGCCGTAGGAACTCAGCGCCAATAGCATTGGCGCTGAATGACGTGGCAACGCGACACTTAGTCTTCCCATTTCGCCGTGGCACATTTCAGCGCAGCTGAGGTGGCGCTGAGGTGTTCTAATTCAGCGCCCATGATTGGGTTGAGCAAAGGTCATAATTGAAATAAGTTTGGCAGCGGTATTTGGTACAAATTAGTTTTTGCAAAGGGTATCAAATTGTCAAAATTTGTGAAGAAAAGAATTCAACCTGGACTATTTCAATGCATAAAGAAATGCTTTGTGAACTGGAAAAGTCTGCTATCCAGTGACGCAGTGAGAGTTGATAGGCTAATTGGGAATTTAGCTACTTTTATTGACACATTTACTAAAGTATCCATTGAAGAGGCTATCAACTTAAAGCACTGAGATTAAAAAAAAAAACCCTTACCAGCCTCACGACCAACTGATGATCGAAGAACAGCAACAACAGCTTTACATAATAAAGATCGAACCAATATAACTTTGCCCTAAATGTTCATAAGAAACCCTGCAATCCACAAGCATAGCTCGAGGAATTTTCCCCAAATCCTATTGAGTGGATTTGTAGGCAAATTTGAACCATTAGAATCCTTCTTATTCTGCCATTCTTGTTCACCTACACCATACTCCTTCACACCTTTCCTCCTGAAAACTGGCACAAAAATGGCTGGTGCAACCAGCACAAGTGCAGCTACCCTTTCTGGTGCCTCAAAGTATGCCTCCACTGCCACAAGGCAACCAGCTGAGTGCCTGAATCCAAACCATCACACACATGTAATTCATCAGACAAAAAGTAATGCACACAGATTGAACTATAGAATAACACATGTTGTGTTACATCCGTACCCGACAAGGACGGCCTTCTTGGCACCGAGTTGGTCAATGAATGCCAAAGTGGCCATGACTGAGAAGGCCATGGAGTAGGGGTTAATAGGCTTGGTGTCATCACCAGACCAGATGGTTCGGGATGTCAGACCAAAGGCAGGCCGATCAAAGGCAAGAACCTTGGCACCGGCAATGCGGGCTAGAGGGCGCATGATGTGGGTCCAAGAGAAGACCGACGAGCCAAACCCATGTAATAGCACTATGGGCAAACCAATTTGGTTTTGGTCAGCGTTTGTGATGGCAGGGTCTGGAGATTGGTCACTGGAATCCTCATGGGTGCAAACCTTGTGGTGGACCCTTACGCCATTGATCTCGTAGAAGCTGCTGTCTGGGTCGGCGAGGGCGTCGGGGTCAAGGAGATCGTCCTGGTCAATGCCAGCCACACTCCGGCGGCGGCGTGGTGGCATCTGGGCACTGTCTGGAACTGAACCTGCATTAGTTGTAGGGTTTAGTAGTGCCAAAGCTGTTCTGCTAGTTTTGGGGACATTTTAGCTTTTGGTGCTAGTTTTGCCACCCAGATGAAAAAAAAGGCGCAATAATGCGCCATTTTAAATAGGGGAAATCACACATTCTACTTGCAGAGAGCACATCAACTTCAAAATATCCCATCTTAATAACCTCCTATCCAAATGCTGCAAGTCTTTCACCACAGAGAAGTTACCTGGGTACTCGGCAGAGGCAAAGGCTGGGGGAGGACCATTGGGACGGCGAGGGCGGAGGCCGCGGGAGAAGGCGGCAGAATGTTGAGGGTGTGGAGCCGAGGGTGGGGATTGGAGGTAGCGTGGGAGAGGCATCTGAATTGACCTGATCAACTGCAGAGCAGGAAACTCACGTTCTCTGGACTGAACAATTGTGTGGGGTCTCAACGGAAGAAGAAAACCGAAAAATCAATCTGCATCCACACACTGCAAATTTGTATCGTCATCAAACAAAACGGTGCTCCAAATAACTATCAATCTATATTAGATGAATGCACACTACCATGCTCGGCAATCGCATTTCTTGAATTTTTCTCATCATTGATTCATTGGGCAACAAAATATCAAGTCTTAATCTCCCTAAAAAAAATATATCCAATCTTGAAGCAAGTAAAACATCTGTGAGTTAAAAGCATGTGAACAACGCAAGCAGAGGAAAAACAAAAGATGATATCAAAATAGAAAAGTTTGGTTATAGTAAGCTTAAGAGTATGTATAAGATCTGAGACAACTATAGTCTCTCGTGCACTATAGACGATACCAAAAGACAGTTACTACAACAGTTTGCCATATATACCATGAAACTAAATAAATGCGAACTACACTCATAGCTTTGGAAAAGAGAAAATCCATCAAATACCATTGACAAACAACATAATCCCATAAATGCCATCGACAAAGGCAACTTCCCAAAAATGCCATCACCGTCAAACTGCTTATAGCATCTTTCCGTTAAGTTGCATGAAAAGACAATCTTACCGCTAGACAACCATTTGCCCACACAGCATCATTTTTGCATTGTTTGCTCACAACAAATCTATCTATTATATCTATAAAGTAATAGAAAAATGAGTCTCCACGTTCGCTCTCATAGCCTAGAAATTCTCACATTAATCAAAAAAAAATAAAAAAAGAAAAATAGAACTAGATTAGGATTAGTTAAAAACTAAAGAAAGGAAAAAAACTACAAAAACTAAGATACTTGAATCGGACAACAGTCAAAAACTAAAAAAAGGAAAACCGAATCATACTAATATGCTTTCGTAGGATACAGGAAACGGACAAGGTTTCTTTCGATTTAGAAAACGTATCAGACACTAATTTTGAAAACCATGTGAGACACTAATAAAAGACAGACTAATACACAAATTACATGCCATGGTAATATATAAATAGTACGCTAGAAATCTTCTCTCCACAATCCACCGCAACAAAAAGAAAAGGAAAAAAAGATTAAGTACAAAATAGTGATGAAACTCTGTACGGATCCGACTTTTAGCGATGAAAAAAATTGTGAGATAAAAGCAAGTGTTTCAGGAAAATAGCAACTAACTGATGCTCTAAAATACCATAGAGTTGAAACGATATCAAAACAAGAAGGCAAAATCAATCTATTATCTTAATAAAGAAATAGAAATAAAAAAGGAGCCACCACTCTCATAGACTAAAATTTTTCACATGAATTAGAGAGAAATAAAAATTCTAATATATGAAAAAAGAGCCCAGATGGAAAGTAATAGAAAAAGAAGCCACCATGTTTGCTCTCACGACCTAGAAATTCCCACATTAATCGAAGAAAAATAAAAAAGTAGAGTCCATATAGGAATACAATTTAAAAATAGCTGAAATTCGAAATTAAAAATAAGGAATATTGAAAGAGTAGACTAGAGTCCATGGTATATTTTTCATTGAGGGCAAAATGGTCATTATTAAAAAAAATAATGGTTGTAATGGTGTGGAGTTGACAGTGATGGCATTTTTGGGAGAAATAGGCTTGTGCAATGGTATTTTTGGGAAGTTGCTTTTGTCGATAATATTTCTAGGATTGTGGTGTTTGTTGATGGCATTTCATGGCTTTTCTCTTTGGAAAATTATGTGTTAGTAGTACCAGACAGTAGAAACAGGCAGTACATACTACAGAGCTTGGTCCCCTCTACGTGGAAATGGTAGCTACAGTGATGGGGTTTGACCATTTGGGCAAATTCTACATAATACTATAGCGATTGGCATGAAGTATGAACCACCTAGTACCATAATCTTTATGAAAACATACACAGTTATGAACACCATCTATTACTTGGTGTTGAGTTGTGATCCAAATTCACTTGTAAATAAAGGCCGACTTCTATCAGAGCGCAGCGGAGACCCGTCGCTGGAGGCTTGAGCCGTAGCGAAAAAGATACCAAAAGAAAAAACGGAAGGCAGAAAGAAAAACAGAGAAAACCAAAAAAGAAGCGAAACTGAAAAAAAAAAAAAAAAAAAAGGAAAAAAAGGGTCCTCCAGCGCTGTCCGTCGCCCCTTCTCCGCGCACAACAGGTGACTAGTTGCTAAATAGCTTTCTCGGGAGACCACTACACTTCGGACGTATGATGGATAACAGAAAATCGGACGCTTGTTATGTTATATTTCTGACACATACACTGACATGTGCAAAAACACTTTAAACTATTTTTTCTCTTAAATTATTTATCCAAATCATGATCCGATTACACCATTAAATTCGTTGCAATTAAATCTTCAAAACAAGACTACACATGAATATATTCCGACGAATTTTTTAGCTAATTATTGAATTATTTTTAAATATTGCACGATGTTCCACCAGGTATATCGGAATTGTTTCACTAAATAAATCGAAAATGTTTCAATCGTTTAAATCGGGCGTTGTTTCACCTTTTATAAAAACAATGTTTCAGCAAATAGCGAAAGAATGTTCCAGTTCACTGCAACATTTGATCCATACATAGTGAAACACTACAAGTACACTAGGTGAAATATTTTTGGTAGAAAAAAAAATAAAGCGAATTCTCTTAATAGAGGGTTTCTAAAATATGTGGGTAATTTGTTGCAAAAGAATATTTTAATTCACTGCAACATTAGGTCTATACATAGTGAAACATTTTGAGTACACTAGGTTAAACATTTTTTGTGGAGTATGTGGTGGGAACACGTGGCAGTGTTGCAGGGGAGACATGGTGGGGCCCAAGGGGAGCATGTGCGCACGTGGTGGTTGGGGGGAGCGTCCGATTTTCTCCCCCTCCCCCGGGCGACCGAGGCGAGATCTTATTATAAAGATTTAATTGAAACGAATACACCGAAATAAACGGATCATAGAATGAATGTGTAGTTTCGGAGAAATATGATTTTAAAGATTACAACTTACATATCTACTACTACTTAAAAAGTTTAAGATGCTTCCTTCGTCCGATAATAAAAAGATAATAAAAAAAAGTCCGATTATAATTGGAAAAAAAAGTGCGACAAAAAAACTGACGAAAAAAAGCGGAAAAAAGTGCGCGATTGTAAAAAGGAAGCCCGGCACGGCAAAAGAATAAGATAAATTTTTTTGTCCGCTTCCTTTTTTTTCTTTTCCGTTTTATTTTATTTTCGCCTCCTTTTTCTTTCACCTTTTAATGTGTTTTTTTCGTCCGTTTTATTTTCTTTGCACCGTTTTTCTGGTTTCGCAATTTTTTTTGCGGTTTTTTCGTCGGGCCGAACCCTAGCGCCGCCGCCATGTCGATTTGCATCTTTATGTGTTTGCTCATCCAATTGATTGCAAAAACCGATTCTCCACTACTCTCATCATTTTTCCCTTGAATTTCCCTTTCAGTTCATCATTTTTTCCCAAGTTTTGAGGATTGCTTCGATTTTGGTAAAAAAAAATGAAAAAGGGGATCGAATGATCAAAATCTCTCAACAATTTTGGAGATCGAGAAAGATTCGACCACATTTGATGGAGAGGATCGACTCTGCCATCGTACGGACGGTACTATGCGAGATCGACCAGATTACCGGATTTGATGGGAGGATCGGCTCCGTCATCGTACGGGCACGAGACTATTCGAGCTAGGCCTACAACTATATTTGTGGGCTGAGCCGAAGAGTGGTAGGCCTGGCATGGGACTGTTCGAGCTAGGGCTACAGCTCCACTTGTGGGCTGAGCCGAAGAGAGATAGGCCAAATAGATAGAGGTAGCGGACTACTCTAGGACTAGAGCTGAAAAGGAAGGAAGAAATGAACGTCCGGTCCAAAACCAAGGGAGTATAATGTATAGGATAAAAAACGTTTTTACCCGTAGCAACGCACGGGCATTTTTTCTAGTGCATATATACTTGCACAAAAGTTGTGCGTATATGTATCTTGAGTTCCTGACATGACAAAGAGACGAGGAGGCATTAGCATGATGAGGCGTCCAAAGTTTCTTCCGTGATCGGACGATAGATGGGAAGTATTTCCGGCATTCTCGAACTATCGTACCAGTTTCAACCCGTGGGAGAGGGTTGGCCGTCAGCTCCGATGCTAGCGCGTATGCGCCAGATAGCAGCGCCCGATATTTTCTTTCCGGGGCGTGGGCGGAATCATTCAATCATCGATTTCTTCCCCAAACCTAGCCTCCTCCACTGCTCCCAACCTGCCTTCCGTCGCCGCCGCCTACCCTCGACTACTGATCTACCTTTCTCCGTCGGCGGCCGCGGGAGCCCAGCGCAACCGCACCCTCTCCTCTCCAGCAGCGGCGACCCCTCGCCTCATACCCTTTCCTGGGCAAGGCCGGGAGGGGATCAATCTAGGGTTTCCGCCGCCGCCTGTTCCCCGGACGTCGCTGCATGACGATGGAAGATGGAAGCTGTCCTTCACCAGTCACCCCCAGCGAAGCCGAAGCTGGAGCCGAAGATTACGAATCTTGGACACTGAAGCAGAAGCTTGAGGATCTCGTCAACTGTGATCCTATCCATGATATCATGCCAAAAAATCCTAAATATAAAGCATATTTCGAGGAAAAGTTCCAGGTACGTACGTACATATTTTCTTCGATCCATCATCCATGGATGCAAAACTAATTAATTAATTTTGACCTCACCAGCTAGCATATATTTTTTTTTATTGTATGCAATCGATCGATGAATCAAGTGGTATCATATCTATTGCTATTGTAGGAGAAGTTAAGTAAGTACGTCCGTGTTGTATTGCCGAAACTTCGTCCAGCAATTCAGAAGGATAGCGTCAAGCAATTCTTTCAAGTCTATAATTGTTGGTCAGGTTTCATGGGACGGGGAAACTTCCTTTTACCTGATATCCTCACCAACATGGCCTCCCAGAACGCTCTGCGTTGTGCCAGGGTCGCACTCC
This sequence comes from Oryza longistaminata, assembly GCA_009805545.1. Lineage (NCBI taxonomy): Eukaryota > Viridiplantae > Streptophyta > Magnoliopsida > Poales > Poaceae > Oryza > Oryza longistaminata. The sequence continues at coordinate 39,572,406 of CM020180.1, forward strand.
AGGGCACCTCTCCTCTGTTGCGTCGCCGCCGCGCTGACCCCAACACCCGCCACCGCTATGGCTTCGCCCCCCTACACATGGCTGCCGAGAACTTCAGCGTCGACATGGTCAAACTCCTCTTCCGTTACGGAGCATCGGCGAACATCCGCACCAAGGGCGAGTATGTCATTGAGGGCCTCCTCCCTCTCCATGTTGCTGTCGAGAATGCCAGCATGCACAAGTACATTGAGGATCATTGGGCTCATGGGGACCATATCATCAACCTCATCTTCCTCCTTTGTCTTCCTGAGATGGTTTTTCTTCTTTATTCAATTCCTATATATATATCCCTCTATTATATTACTGCCACTGCCAGAGCATTTAGCCTATTTCAAATACGTACTACTGACATGCAGAAAATGTTCTTGGACACGACTAGATTAATTGCCAAACAGACAGACAACATTGTCGACGAGGTATGTAATTACATTCAGCATGAAGAGAAGCATGTCCAGGCAGCAATTTTGCTGCTCGCTGCTCAAAAGCAGCTCCGTGGTCGCCTTAACAAGAGCAGTGGCAAAGCCTCTCTGAACGGGTTTGATATTGTTAAAAGCCGCATTGGTGATGCTCTTAGCACCATACATCTTGAGGGCTTAAATATGGTTCAAGAGGGAAAGAATGGCAGGGCACTAAAGAGATTGAAAGATAAGAAGGAAGCCCTTCTTACAGCACTTGTACTAGTTGGCATTGTTCACAAAGCTGGTGAAGCTCTTGACGGATACATTCAAACTCATTCACAGGTAATTGCTGAAATTTCCCCATTCTTACCATTGCTTTCTGATACCTGTGGGTTTTGATTTTCCAGTTTCGTTTTCTTTAATTTTGTGTGATGCTTACTTCCCATGATTTTGATCTACTAGTGACTCGTTTTCTTTAAATTTGTGCGATGCTTACTTCCATGATTCAACTTTACTTGGCTCTGTTTCGAAGGCCCGCCATTTCACAGCATCCATATATGCCATATCATGCCACAATGAATATATCAATAAATTGTGACACCACAATATTCTAGAGTTGATTACCATAGAGCATATGTATAGTTTAGACTGTTATACTTTCAATTCTAAAAAAGAGATCTGGTTTGTAGCAGGTGTAGCGATACCGAAAACAACTCACACCTGCCAATGTTCTGCTTTACATGTGTGCCGGCATAGTACTGCCATACCACTATTCTGTTGTGTAAGATCTGTTTTAATTTTCTTCTGCTGTTATAGTGTAGTGTCGTCAAGTAACGTGCCATTGGTTCCAGACAAAAAGGTATAAGTTGGGTAACTTGGTTGTTTGTTCATCTAGCCAAATGATATGTTATTGACAAGGCCCTAGTGGGCTCTTTGGTGTTGTCTTGTTTGAGGTGAGCAAGGATGGCAAATAAATCCAAGCTTGTAATAGTACAGCTGGTTGACTATGACAGGTTGGCAGCATGCCAAATCAATGACTTACTGATTCAACTCTTGGCCACTTAGTATTTGTGTAAATGTAGTGCTTAAAACACCATTGTTGACTTTCAGTTGTTCTGTACTGTTTGTCTTGAGAGATGATGTTATCGAAGGCTGTTATGTGTCTTGCAACCACCACCACCAGCAAGTGTAGATATCTGAATTCTCATTTTGGAATAATATCCTTGAACATTTTGTAATGATACGTTTTAACAATTTTCTTGGTGAAATGTAGGTGAGCCATGACGACATTGTTGAACATGTTTCATCAATTCTAAAAAGCAATGGCATTGTTCATTCTGGGGGAAGCATTGACATTGGAAAACTTGAATGGTTCGACATCTACTGGCTTTATATATATATATATAGCCAATTCATGTTTTTGTGCATATAATTTATGTGTTGATTTATTTGTGTTTTGAAGCTACCAACATGATGGGGGGATGTCGATTGGAAAGTCAGATTCACAAAGAGGTGTGTTTCATTTTGGTTGATCCTATTTCTTATTAAAATAAACTAGAAAGGAAGATAGCTGTGAAACTTTATTATGTGTCCACCCATTAAAAAGTCATTTGCTGTGGTGAATGCACAACTTTACATTGCAGAAAGCTTATGATCTGCATCCAGTGCAAAAGGGGGTGCAACCATACTCTGTACACCAACCTCGGAACTATGCTTTCCATTTCATAAGCTGTCTCATGATCAATTTCATTGCTGATTACAGTGGGCTATGGGGAAACTATTGAAGCGGACAAGTCATCTTCTGATACTAGCGAAGTTAGTAAAATGGTAATGAGATACGTAATTAAATTTATTTGTTGAGTCTAATTCATGCTGATGAAATTAGTATAAAAACAAGATTGTTTCTCCAAATTTGCTCCTACTGAGTACTGACCCAATCAATTAACAAGATATGGAAATATTTGATAACATAATGCATAACCATCAATTGTTGCCTTGTTGGTTAACAACAGAATGAATACTCACTACTTAAATCTGAGTGTTTTTATAATTTTATTTATGCGTTCAGATGCTAATTTTCTCATGTAAACAGATCATGGGAAAGCAACCACCTAAAAGATCAGCCATAAAAGAAGTGAGAAATATGTTCTTCCCATACTGGAAATCGGTGTTGTCTCGTCGGTTGTAGCTGAAGATAGTTCCATCCTGTCAACCAAGCAGGAAGGACTTGCTAAGTGCTGAAGCGAGCATGAAGGGGACCAAGAGTATTGACCACCTGTGTAACCCAATCAAATCAATGGGAAATCGTGGTTTGATGTCAAGTGAATCCAGAAGGATGCTTTATACTGTTGCTTCAATGTCCCGGAAGGTGTTTAAGCGCACTTGAGTACAGAAAATCTTTGGCAGTATGCTTGTTGAAACACATATATTTTTTCTATAATAAGCTTCTAGAATGTCTTTTGGTCATAGTGCCCCCTACATTCTCAATGTTGCTTTAATCTTTTTGCAGGTCTCAGAAAAAGCAATGAAACTTTGAGCTTACATCAGACGTTTCTATCCTGTTGGGCTAGAAACTGTGTTTCATGGTTATGGTCTATACTTTTTAATTTGAAAACCTTGATTGCAGTGTAATATTAAGATTTAAGATATACTCCATCCGTCCAAAAAAAAACGAATCTAGTACTAGATGTGACATATCCTAGTACTATGAATCTGGACATACTAGGATATGTCACATCCAGTACTAGGTTGATTTTTTATGGGACGGAGGGAGTATGATGGAACATCATTTATCTTGTAGTGTGCCAGGCTAAAGCTGACCCGGTAAGTGATCAACCGGCTAAATATTGTGCTGCCTCTAAAGTAGAATATCGTGGTATGGAAAACATGTCTAGTGGTTAATTTGTTCTCCGAACATGCGCTTATATTTCTCAGAGAAAACAACTTCTATATTTCAGTACATCAATTTTTTTTGCTGAGTTTTTATTCTAATCGTTAGGGCCTGTTTGGTAGAGCTCCAACTCCTAATTTAACTCCAGGTGTTGGGTTTGGAGTGGAGTTGTGAAGCTGCATATCTGCTAGACCATTCCCATATATGTATTTGGTATGACTGGTGGGTTTGCTAGTTGCTACCATGTTGATGCTGGCACATCATATCATATCATATTAAATCCTTTGTTTTTGCAACCCACTACCAGCAGTGCTCCAGTGAATCTCAGCTCAGCTAGCTTTGCTACAGGGTAACAGTCTTCCATGCATCACGCGCCGTCTGATCTTCTAATCCAGCTTCGATCCGCCCGTCCACGATCAAGCATCCCGTCCCCAGCCTTCTCCGCCGCTCCTGCATTGGGCGAACCAATCGAGAGGCTGCGCCTAAATCAACCTCCCCATCCCCTTTCCCCACAAATCCCCAATCCTGCATCCCATCCTAATCCCCGACGCTCGCATTGGGTGGTCAGATTCACGTGGCAGCAGCGCCGCGGGAGCTCGATGGCGGTGGCAGAGCAGGAGCTCGGGCTCGGGGGTGGTGGCGTGGTGCAACAGTTTCGTGGCGGCTCGCCGGCGACCGGGCGACGCAAGCTCAGATTCACGGAGGCAGTGGTGCCATGTGCAAGAAGCTCCATCTGGAAGGTCCTCCTCTTCTGAACCTCGCACTGTCCATCTTAATAGCATTGTTGAACCAACCATTGAGGTGCGCTACATTTTTTTTTACTCCTCTGCATTTTATCAGAAGGAGGCATGGAATATATCAGAAATAATTCTAGATTGCTGGCACGTTTTGCTCTATTTGATTATTTTTCTCTGTTCACAGTATGTGAATACTGTCAAATAATATGACTAAGTCATCAGATTATATAATGCTACCGCAAAAGCTAGGAGAAGCCAGGAGCATCTCATTGCCAGGTGAGCTCCCGGCGCAGTGATTTCTCAGTTTCTTGATATGTGCCCACAGCAAGTTAGTAAACCAAGCTACAGTTTAATCAGGTATTTTACTCCATGTACAAGATGGTTATGTTTGCTTATTTCTTGTATTATATGCTCATATATTTCTTCGCTCATTTATGCAGAGTGGCAGATCTTCCAATTTGTCAAATTACTTTTGATGTATCTTACTTGGTATTCACATAAATGAAGATTCTAATTCATAATTTTATACGAATAAATATATTATTTGAAACTTTCAATTTTGTTAAAAGTTCTACGTAGCAATTTTTACAGAATAGACAACTTTCTACAAACAAAAAAAAATCTAAATTGGATAATTTATTACTCCTCCATCTAACTTTTGTTGTCATATTTCATCTTGAACAAGCAGAACCAGGATAAGTAATTCTACTTATATCTATTTAAACATGCTACTAGTCTTCTCGTAAACAGCGTTCATTAATATTTATATTTTCGATGCCCATGCAAACCAATCTTGTGGTGGAAGAATGGAAGAGTCTGCTTTAAATCGAGAAAGTATTAAGATGATAGGTTGTTGGATTGAATATGCTTATCAAAATAGATTTTTCAGATTTGGAAATATGACTATCAAGGTAGATGGAGGAGTAGGACAAACTTTTAACAGGGACAAACAATTAACTCGAAGTCTCGATATGTATTTGTACAAGATAAAAGAAATATTAAATGGCTAAATTTTGTTTTAATACGCATAATATGTTTTGATGGTCCTGAAGAAGGTAGAACAAGGTAAACACGGTCAGTAGAATTCAATAATAAAAACAAAAAAAAACAATTGAGAAATAGTCTTTTGGCAGCGGCATTGGTGCCAGAGGCAAGCAGTTGAGAAAGAAAGCCGAGATCGACGCCGCCCGCCTGAAGCTGCCTGCAGTTTCTGCGGCAGCGCGGCGCTAGTCCGGTTATCAATTAGGGTTTCGCCGCCGCACACCGCAGCTAGTTAGCCGTATACGAAGAATCGAAGATGAGCATGCAAGATGAGCTGATGGGTTTTCATGTAGCCTGCATGCATCATGTTGTGATTTTCCTAAACGACATCATGATGAGCATTTGCACCACACATAAGTTTATGCACGGTGAGCAAATTTTTTTTTTTTATAAGCACTAATAAAAAAATATACTTGTATACATTACAACTAAAAAAAACAAAAGGAAAAAAATTGGAGAAACCCGGCCGACGGCTAGCAGTTTTTGGGTCAAGCCCACGAGGCTCGGCGGCGTTGGACAGAGAAACTTGTCGAAAACACGGGAGATGCGCCGCGCTCTGCCTCGACCTACACTTTCCATTCCTTCAGCTCCAGCGGGAGCCCATCTCCTCCTCCATGGAACTCCCTCGGGCGCAGGTGGCAGCCAGCCGAAGATTGGATCATGGAACATGAAGCAGAAGCTTGAGGATCTCTAGCTGTGATCTAAATCCATGGTATCATGCAAAAATGCTAATATAAGTATTTCGAGGAAGTTGAGTACGTATTTTCTTCGATTCCTCATCCATGGATGAAACTAATTATTAATTAATTTGACCTCAAGCATATATATATATATATATATTTTATTGTATGAATTCGATCGATGGATCGATGTATATAAATTTATTGCATTGTAGGAGAAGTTTAAGTAAGGTTGTTCGTGTTGTATTGCCGAAACTGCGATCAGATTCAGAAGGTATGCGTGAAGCAATTCTATCAAGTATATAATTGCTGGGTCAGGTTTTCATGGGATGGGAAGAGTTTTTTACTGAATATCTCACCAAATGGCCCTCCAGAAGCTCTGCGTTTGTGCAGGGTAGCACTCCGGGACTTCCTTCTTGCGTTGCGCGCGGCTGCCCACACCGCCACGCTACGGCTTCGGCCCCTACCATGGCGACGAGAATTCAGCGTCGAATGGTCAAGCTCCTTTCCGTACGGCGCGGCCGGCCAACATCGCCCAAGGGGACAACGTCATTGAGGGCGTCTCCCTCTCTCATGGTGCTGTCGAGAATGCGCATGCCACAGTCATTTGAAGGATATTGGGCTATGGGGACCATATCACAGACCTCATCTTCCTCTTTGTTTCTGAGTGATGTTTTTCTTCATTCAATTCCTATATATATATCCCTCTATATAATATTACTACTGCCAGAGAATTAGCTTGTTCAAATACGTACTAGCTTGGCAATAATCAATTAATTTCGCACCACTGACATGCAGAAATGTTCTGGACACGACTAGATTAATTGCAAACAGACAGACATCATTGTCGACGGGTATGGAATTACATTCATGAGAGAAGCAATGTCCAGGTAGCAATTTTTGCTGCTGGCGTGCTAAAGCGCTCGTGGCCGCTTAAAAGAGACGTGGGCAAAGCTTCTGAACGGGTTTGATATTGTTAAAAGCCGCATTTGTGATGCTCTTAGCACATACATCTTGAGGGCTTTAAATATGGTCAAGAGGAAAGATGGGAGGGCACTAAAGAGATTGAAAGAAGAAGGAAAGCCCTTTCTTTACAGCACTTGTACTAGTTGGCATTTTTTCGCAAAGCTGGTGAAGCTTCTTAACGGATACATTCAAACCTCCTACAGGTTATGCTGAAATTTCCTCACTGTTACATTGCTTTCTCATACGCCCTGTTGTGTTTTCATTTTCCAGTTCGTTTTTCTTTAAATTTGTGTGATGCTTACTTCCCCTGATTTTTTTGATCTATAGTGCCTCGTTTTCTTTAAATGTGTGTGGATGCTTACTTGCATGCTTTTCTAATATACTAGTGAAACTCGAATTAACCCTGTTCTTTAGAAAGTTTGTGTGGGCTGCCGGTTTGGGTTCGAAGCTGCACCCCTTCTAATTATTTATATTAGGTATTTTTTAATATTCGCTGTTATTTTTTAGAAGCTGAGGTGGGTGTTGGTCGTTTTTCTTTTTCTTTTTGGTGATATGTAAACAGTTGGGAGGAGCTCATGCTGCATTGTACTAACTAGTCACACTCCATATTATAAAAAGAGTTAAAGAACTGAACCATGCGGTTAAAGTGCATCTTTTAGCCCCTTTTTATGTAAATCCAAGAAGTTGAATGCTACCACCGCATGCGGTAGTATGCTGCTAGTTTCAAAAGTCTAATGGCTGAGTCGAGAAATATAATGAACACAGGGGAGTAGTGCAGTGTTCTTAAAGCGAAGCATGGTGCCCACCACCTTTCAGGATGCTACGAGTTCAACGCATAAGATCAAGGTGAACACCTTAGGGCAGTAGCAAGTCCAGGCAACGGTATGCGTGCCTCATCCCATTAAAGCGAGGATTTTGGCCCAAATTTTATTCTTCTAGGTGCACGCACCTCAAGTGCTCGGTACCCCACAATATAGTGCGCCGTGACTTTATCCTCACGCTCCAAAAAATAGCCTTCATCCAGATTATCCCGCCCGCGTTTTTTCTCCTCTCTCGTCACACCCGGCGCGTCTTCCTCCTCTCGTTCCCCTCCTCCACCTCCGCCGGCGTCTCCCTCCTCCTCGACCGCTCCTCCCTCCTCCCTCACCGGATTCACGAGATAACTTCGCTGGATTCATGGGTGGCTCAGTGAGAGAGGAGAGAGAGAGAGAGGATTGCGAATCCCACGTGGTCGAACGATGAAGCCGCGCGGCCGACCTGCGGAGGTGGTTCTCCTGCCAGCGATTGAGCTTCCCGACGATGGAGGGCGGGTTAAGTCTCGGCACACGGGGCTCGTGAGCGGCGGCGCTGAGGGGGTTGTAGCTGGAGGCCGGCCGTGAGCTTGGAGCGGTCTCGCCTCCACCCAAGCGCGCTGCTCCGTCGTACGAGAGGCGGTGGGGTTCGTCGAGGGCGCGAGGAGCAGGCGCGGGGTCGTGAGGGGGCGAGGAGCAGGAATCACGCAACGATCCACAGCGCAGATTTCTTGGCAGCGGTGCCCTGGATTGGGCGAGAAATGTGCGTCAGATAGGGGCAAGCGGTGAGTAGGGTTGCGGGGCTCGTGCACGTTCGACCTGAATCCGAGCTGGCGCAACGAGAAACGCGCAGGCATGGTGCACTGTTGAAGGGCCTTATCTAAATCTATACAAATGATGGCAACTTTGTATTCCACGTGCTTACATTATTGGAGCCCATGTACCATTCATTCTCTTTCTAAGAAGATTTAAAGAGGAGGGAGAGGGTCCTTTCGTCTAGTAGCAGAAATGCAAGAAAGGGTCTGGTTTTAGGCAGGTGATTGATACCGAACAACTCTCTACCTGCCAATTCTTCTGCTTTACACGTGTGCCGGCTGTGCTGCATACACTGTTCTACTGTGTAAGATCTGTTTTATTTTCTTCTGGGTGTTATAAACTATAGTGTCGTCAAGTAATGTGCATTGGTTCAGCAAAGAAGTATAAGTTGGGCAATTTGGTTGTTTTTTTCATCTAGCGCAAGGAGATGTTATGACAAGGCCCTAGTGGGGCTCTTTTGGTTGTTGGTCTTGTTTGCAGTGAGCAAGGATGGCAAATAAATCCAAGCTTGTAAATAGTAGAGTTGTTTGACTATGGCAGGTCGGCAGCATGCGCCAAATCAATGACTTACTGATTCAATCTATGCCACTTAAGTATGTTGTTAATGTAGTGCTTAAAGAAACATTGTTGACTTTCAGCTGTGCCTGTATGTTTGAGAGATGATGTTATAAGCTGTTATGTGGTCTGCAACACACAGCCTGCAAGTGTAGATTCTGAATTCTCTTTTTGGAATAGTCCCTTGAACATTTTTGAATGATATGTTTTTAACAATTTTCTTGGTTTAATGTAGGTGCGCCATGACGACATTGTTGAACAGTTTCATCAATTCTAAAAAGCAATGCATTGCTCATTCTGGGGAAGATTGACACTGGAAAACTTGAATGGTTTGACATCTACCTGGTTTATATATATATTCAGTTATTTGTTTTTGTGCATATAATTTATGTCTTGATTTATTTGTGTTTGTGAAGCTAACCAAATGATTGGGGGGATGTCGCATTGGCAAGCCTAGATTCACAAGAGGTTGTTCAATTTTGGTTGAATCCTATTTCTTATTAAAATACTAGAAAGGGGAAAATAGTGTGAAACTTTATTTGTGTCCACCATTACAAAGTCATTTGCTGTGGTGATGCCAATTTGGAACATTGCAGAAGCTATGACTGCATCCATGCAAAAGGGGGTGCAACTAGACTCTGTACCAACCTCGGAACTATCTTTCCATTTCATAAGCTGTCTATGACGCAATTTCATTGCTGATTACAGTGGGTATGGGACTATTGAACGCGGACAAGTCATTTTGATACAGGCGACGTTAGTAAAATGTAATGAGATACGTAATTTAAAATTATTTGTTGAGTCTAATTCACATCGCGATGAATTTAGTATTGAAAAAAGATTGGTTCTCCAAATTGCTCCTGCTGACACAATCAATTAACAAGATATGGAAATATTTGATAAATATCATTAACCATAATTGTTGCCTTGTTAAACATGATGATACTCAGCTACTTAATCTTGAGTGTTTATAATTTTGTTTAATTACGTTCGTATGCTAATTTTCTCATGTAAAGAACAGAATCTGGAAAGCAACCACCTAAAGGATTACATAAAGGAAGTGAGAAATATGTTCTTCCAATACTGAAAATCGGGTTTGCTCTT
>CM020180.1:39582447-39610178 GCA_009805545.1 Oryza longistaminata
CGGTCGTTTTTTTATTTGATGTATCTTACTCGGTTCGTTTTTTTAAAACTACCTACTTCTCTATTGAATATTGAATGGTTAATGAAATGTCATATCATCCATGTACTGATTTAGCATGAGGAGGAAACTTATGCATGCAGCTCAAAACTGCCAGGTTATTGCAGGTACCGTTCATAGAATACATGTTGTTAGACTCTGTAATAGTGTGTTTTTTTTTTCTGAACTCAAACCACAATTTCATAGCTAACCTGTTCCAATGCACCGCAGGCTATGATGACGATCAATCTGGGTCCAACCAGGTTCCAGCATCTCATCCTCCACTTGCTCAGGTTTACCTTTCACTGCCTAGCTTTGTTTGGTAAACAGAGCTGTTAACATGTATTTCTCTATTACCGGATTAGTGCTTATTCATAAATTGCACACAGGTTGGTTTCTTTAGACAAAACCATTAATGATAACATCCAGTTTGCTTTCTCAAGATGTTAGTTAGAACAAATCCTTCAAAATTGTTCTTTGTGGTAATTATAGATTCAGTATGCAGACATTTTTGTTTCCACAACATTCTTGTGCACGGTAAGCAGGTCCATATGTGTTTGGATGGGTCAAACAAATGGTACCATGGTGTGGGATTCCTATTTTCAGTTTCTTTTTGGTTAAAGGGCAACAACATCAAATTAAAAAAAACATGTGCATCTTCCTCTTTTTATACAGCTGAAGAGATGCTTCTTATACCTAGGTTATGTTCAGAACACAACAACCATATGTGCAGCTGACTTTCTTCCCACCTCTCTGTATGGGAATATACGTATCTATGTATAAGGATTAATTTCATTGCTCATATTTTTGCTCCTTAAATGATTCTTTTCACTTGTGAGCAAAACTGTCTTGGTCTGTTCAGCTGCATGGAAGGTGAAACACAGGAATTTGGCAAGAATAACATACTGGATTTTCATGGTCTGTTCTAGCACGCATACTAATTATCCTTTTATTTTCTTGCTAAACTACTGACATCTTCATACTAGAAACATGAAATTAACTATTAATCACATCAAGACTTCGTAGTCCACTACATGTACTATTTGCACTAAAATAAGATGATAGAAGCCACAATAGGTACTTAATTACTTAACTACTAATAACATCTATCTTATTCTCTTTATAGCTCAAAACGCATTGCATAATTGTTAGTCAAATGAAACATAGCTCCACTATCTAACTTATTTGTTCTATTCTACAGATCATGTAGTTCAGCAACTTTAATAGCATATATTTTTGCTGTATGGCATCTTAGATTCATGTCCCGGGCTTTTCTGCGGATGATATTTTTGCCTTTTTGGTAATTTACATAACTATTAATTTTCAGGTGTAAATTAGAACATATCATGATACTAATATAAATTAGGTGTGAATTACTGATATTAGAACATATATACTAATCTTTACACGTAAATTAACACTTGAACTGGTTTGCAGAGGAGCCAGCAAGGTGGCGTGGCATGATTCGAGTAATGACCTGCATGGAACATAGCTATACCTTGCAGTATTTTTTTTTCCAGTGATTATTCAATGGTGCTGGCATGCTAAGGTATTTCAGTAGTGACATAGCTAAAGCTATACCTTTGCAATATTTTTTGGGTGCAAAGTATTCAGTCCTATCACTCAAATTATTCTTAGGTATTCTGTTTGATTTTGTGTTGACGGGAAGTGAAACTGTAATGTTTGACACAATCAAGCAGCTCTGAGGAGTGCAGGAGAGGTCAATACATTCTCTTGCTGCCTTAGCCATTTTTGGTCGTTGGCATTTCTCTTGACATATATACTTTCATATATATGTTGCCATTTTGCTCTAATGCCCACCATTATGAGATTATTTTTGTCCTTTCTTAAACTGCAGCTGTCATAAAGGGAATTTTAATGGTTAAGGCACCAATAATTCAAGCTGCAATTTCCTATTCTAAATTAATGCATGATTCTGGAGACCTTAAGTATCATGGATGTTAGGATTTTACCTTCATCCTTTTTCATGTAACTTATGTGCTTGATGTTAAGTACTTAAAGCCCATTAAAAAAGTTATATCCTTTCATATATATGTTGCCATTTTGCCATGTAAAATGAGTTCCCTTCATATCATCTATGAGACTTGTGAAGTTAGTTATACATATAAAATAAATAATCAAGTTTAATATGTTTGCCAATCTATGTGATATTTGCACATTTTATTGAATGAATGGTTACAAATAAAATTGAATATAACGTCTATGTCCATATATGGCTATGTTTGCACCCGCGCAACGCGGGGGTGCCGTCTAGTTATATATAAAATCTTCAGTACATCTATCTCCAAACCATCTAGAAATCTGCGTACATCTTGATGATCGATCTGACCAAAGAAAAATCTGCATCTATAAATCTGCACATCTTTGATGATCTGACCAAAGAAAATATAGCGAGAATTGTCACAACATCACAGATTGATTTTTTTATGAACATAATTTCAGAACAACAGTGAACCACAACTGAACCTGAGCTAGGGATTAAAGAGCACTGGCGGCCTGGAGTGCGCGGCTTTCAGCGTCTTCGGCGCTAGGGCTGTCAACGAGCCGAGTTCGAGCGAGCTCGTCTGCCCAAGCTCGAGCTCGACACAGCTCGAGTCGAGCCTATTGACCTTCGAGCTTTTAGGCAAGCTCGATTCGAGCTCGTTCGAGCTCGAGCCGGTACGGAGCTCGGCCATAAGTAGTATAATTATATTTTAATAATAATCTATTGATAAGTATAATTATTTTCTAGTTAATCACACTAATAAAGAGTATAAATGATTAAATAAATATATTGTGCTAACACATGCTAATTTATTTTGTAAATAGATAGTAACATATATATTTATCTATTAGTTTATTATATTAATAAGGTGAACATGTAATATAAACTATACACAGCCAAGCTCGGCATGCTCGGTAGAAAGCTTGAGCTCGGGCTCTGTAAGCTCGCGAGCTTTTGCTCAGGCTCGAGTTCGGCTCGTTTTGAAGCTCGAGCCGAGCTCGAATCGAGCCTTGGGACGAGCCAAGCTTGAAGCTGCTCGCGAGCCTCGAGCTTTTTTGACAGCTCTATTCGGCGCATGCGGCGATTCTTAATTGCTTCATAGATGGAGTCCACGTAGCCACATTACTCGTGTTTCCTGTTTGATCTCTGATATCCGCTGGAGATTGATCGGTGCATGGTACTGTAGAGATAGAGAGACAGTAGTTAGGTGGATTATGTACGTATGGCAGGTGGGCTTTTTGGCTAAAAACTAACCCTTGATGTGTAAAACGCTTTTAGCTGTGATATCTGAGGGGTTTTACATCTACAGTTGCAATGAAGTGATACACTTAATTGACGGTTAGTTCTATCTGATTAAACTGGAAGCTCCCTCAGAGTGCCCACTTAGTAAGGTCTAGCTGTCAACCCATTGCACAGGCTATTATTAGTGATATTATCAGAAAAAAAAATCAAAATTTCAATGATACCGCTACATATATTTGTTATTTTTTTTTACTTTTGGTAGCTCAAATTAGAAAAACTTCCTAGTCGGACACAATTCAATTTTCAAATGTACGGATTACATTACAAACTACAAAATTGAGTAACCATAGTTAATTGAATTAAATATTTGTGATACGGTATAAAATTTTTATGGAAATTACATATAAAATCATAAAGGAAGGAAAGCAACGAACCTGATGTTTTTGCTAAATTGATTAATAAATCTCTCCTAGCTTAGGTTCCTGATTTGCTTACGCACGATTGCGTCCTGCCATGATCGGTCAACTTGTTGCTAAATAACGCTGCTTTAATATGCATGATCATGACCTCAGGTTCTCTTCAGCAACATTTCTTGCAATATAAACAATAGAGATTAGAACTTCTATAAGACCAAGAAGAAAAAGGAAAAAAATTGTTAGGTCAATAGATAAGATTAAGCAATTAGAGTATACCAGACCGTTAAATTTCCACCACGGTGGAAAAAATTTCATCAGAACCTTCTATCTCACAGTACTGAAATAGAAAAGAGATTATTTTTCGCAAATAGCTAGATAAGCCAGACCAACGTGTACTCTGGTACCATAACTGTGATTAGCCATGTTGAGAGAGTTGCTTTCCTATGTTTTGATCGCTGCTTGAATGCCGACAAGATGCAGCAGTTTGGGATCGACGCACTCATCAAAATGGAGGCCAGCTTTTGCCGCCAAATGGGACGAACACCGTTTTCCCTTTCCATATCAAAATAGGAAACTCGCCAGTCCTCGAGTCTACATCCGTCATCGTGGCATCGTCGGTGATAGACCAGATCTCTCTTAATCGCCCCCATCTATTAGCCTTCTCTAATTTTTTTCTCTCTTTTTTTATTGTATAATGCTAGCGACCGATATATATCTAAAGTGTACTAATACGTACAGGCCTTAATAATAGATTGTGGTGGGCCTCTAACCTCAAGCACATGATATTAAAACATGATCTAGGCTCTAATTTGTAATGGGTTTAACTGAATCAATGGTAGATCCTCTCTAGTTAACGAGAAATGCTCGTAGAAGTACCAAATTAGTATAGGTCTAGATCAATAGATGGATGGATGGATAGATAGATAGATATGTAGGTATATGATATGATAGATATATAGATAGATTGGCAAAGTTTCTACGTGCCGGTTTGTTCACATATAAGTTGTATCTGTATGGATGTAATGGATGGTGTTTATATAATATACTTTGGTGCAGTGTTTAATATATACGTGGCATGTGTGGTGATCAAACAAAGCAGAACATGTCGGTTGCAGCTGAAGATAGTTCCATCCTGTCAACCAAGCAGGAAGGACTTGCTAAGTGCTGAAGCGAGCAGGAAGGGGACCAAGAGTATTGACCACCCGTGTAACCCAATCAAATCAATGGGAAATCGTGGTTCGATGTCAAGTGAATCTAGAAGGATGCTTTATACTGTTGCTTCAATGTCCCGGAAGGTGTTTAAGCGCACTTGAGTACAAAAAATCTTTGGCGGTATGCTTGTTGAAACACATATATTTTTTCTATAATAAGCTTCTAGAATGTCTTTTGGTCATAGTGCCCCCTACATTCTCAATGTTGCTTTAATCTTTGTGCAGGTCTCAGAAAAAGTAATGAAACTTTAAGCTTACATCATACGTTTGTATCCTGTTGGGCTAGAAACGGTGTTTCATGGTTATGGTCCATACTTTTTAATTTGAAAACCTTGATTGCAGTGTAATATTAAGATTTAAGATGTACTCCCTCTGTCCCAAAAAAACGAACCTAGTACTGGATGTGACATATCCTAGTACTACGATACTGGACATATGTGTCTAGATTCGTAGTATTAGGATATGTCATATCCAGTATGATGGAACGTCATTTATTTCTTGTAGTGTGCCAGGCTAAAGCTGACCCGGTAAGTGATCAACCGGCTAAATATTGTGCTGCCTCTAAAGTAGAATATCGTGGTATGGAAAACATGTCTAGTGGTTGATTTGTTCTCCGAACATGCGTTTATATTTCTTAGAGAAAACAACTTCTATATTTCAGTACATCAATTTTTTTTTGTTGAGTTTTTATTCTAATCGTTAGGGCCTGTTTGGTAGAGCTCCAACTCCTAATTTAACTCTAGGTGTTGGGTCTGGAGTAGAGTTGTGGAGCTGCCTATCTGCTAGACCATTCCCATAGATGTATTTGGTATGACTGGTGGGTTTGCTAGTTGCTACCATGTTGATGCTGGCACATTACCGTGGATTCTGAATCACCGTGTATACAGAAAGACACCCAAGTTTAGCTAACCCAAGTTTGGTACTAGTGATTAATATGGTGTGCATATATACCTGCCACATCACAGTGTAAAGAAGGGTTATCATGTTGATATGTGCAACATGGACTAGCATATATACAAATGTAAAGTAGGTCAATCTAGCAGATTAATCTGAACATTTTATCAAAGGAAAACTACCGGCAGAGGGTAAATTCAACAGATTTTTTGATCTGCATGTATTGACTAGGCTGTTTGAGTTGATTGGAAGAGTATGTGAAGCAGTGGTGCGTTTTGACGAAATGGTACAGGCGCAGCAGCAGGCACATTCGGAAAGATTGATTTCTTCACCTTCTGCTTCTTGCTTTGTTTCAGAGGAACATCTTCACTTTCTTTTTTCTGTTTGCGTGCTTCTGGAGATATGCAGGCTACTAATTAAACAACCAAACAGGGTTTATCATCTTATTGTTTTATACATTAAAGATTTTTCTCTCTATGAACTTTTGAGAACTTTTTCCGAGATGTCATATTCTATCAATAAAGAACTAGGACTTGTGGAAGCAGAATTAAGGGTACCTTCAAATGTCCATGAAATGCTGAATGTTTAATTGCTTCTTGTGAGGGAAATGTTTCCTTCCATCAATGAGAAATGGGCCCATTTGTTTCAGCTCGCAAACAACTCTGGACCCTAGTCTTCGTAGGCCGGAACGGGAGTTAGCCCATAGCAGAGCATTGTGGCCCAATCATGATTATTTGCAATTTACTCTCTTCTGTTTCGGATCACACAAAAAGTTGTCCCGCACTCGGCACCAATTCATTTTATGTTGTTTCAAAAAAAAATTCATTTTATGTATGTCCAGTAAAAAATGGTTTCCACGATCTGTATAATTGCCACTTTTGAAGCTCCAGAAACAGTTGCTGAGTAACCTAGTCATGATTTTGTTCTAAAATGTGTTAACTTTACACTTTGCAATCCATGCACTTTGGTGATATGACCTTCAGTTAAGCATTGGTCGGCACTTTCTGCTAATCTGAAAAGCCCATGCGGCCATGCCAGCACACAGCACGCGGCTATGCATTGTCCAGGATATACATAACACATTCAGAAACAAACACACACACACAGAGTGGATCAGTAAGGAAGGCATTGTGGTATTTGTAATTGATATTCTGATAGAGTGATTCAGTTCTGTTGCAAATAATAATATTTGCCTATATAAGAAGCTTCAAAAACAACATAGACGAATAATGTCTACCACTTACTAATACTAATACTACTACTAAGCTTTCAAATAAATCAAAGAATTCATAAATGAAATAATAGGCCGCTTCTCAATCTCCGCACAAGTTAAAATCTTACATTACTGCAGACTTCCAACTAGCAACAATTAATGTGCCTGCCTGACATAGGCAAAAAAAAAAGGTTAATTGGATCCATGCCACTGTAACTTTGCGAAATTAAAAAAATGCCACTACTATTCGTCATATTGGCTACATGCCACTGGAAATTTCTAAAATTGAAACCATGCCACTCTCATCCCTTTTTCCGTCTCCTCTCTCACGCCATCTTCGTTCCCTTAAACTTAAACTTGTCCGCCACTTCGCCTTACAATGCAGATTTTGATGGGGAGGAAATGAATATGCATGTTCCTCAGTCATTTGATGAATAAGTAGGCGATGGAGATGGGCGGAGCATGTCTAGTGCTGTGTCTGCTTGGTGTGAAATGTTGTCAATTCTTCAGTAGTTGGTTCGCAAAAGCGATTTATCCATGTCCTGTCAAAAACAGTTAGTTTTCCACGATTTATATAATTGTCCAATGTTTGGAAGTTCCAGAAACAGTTTACACGATCTGTATGATTAGTTAAAAAAGCGTGTTAACTTTACACTTTAACAATCCATGCACTTCGGTGATATGACCTTCAGTTAAGCATTGGTCGGCCCTTTCTGCTAATCTGAAAAGCTCATGCCAGCTGCACGCGGCTATGGATTGTCCAGGATAATACATAACATATTCAGAAACAAACACACATGCAGTAAGGAAGGCATTGTGGTATTTGTAATTGATATTCTGATAGAGCGATTCAGTTGTGTTGCAAATAATAATATTTGCCTATACAAGAAGCTTCAAAAACAACATAGACGAATAATGTCTACCACTTACTAATACTACTACTAAGCTTTCAAATAAATCAAAGAATTCATAAATGAAATAATAGGCCGCTTCTCAATCTCCGCACAAGTTAAAATCTTACATTACTGCAGACTTCCAACTAGCAACAATTAATGTGCCTGCCTGACATAGGCAAAAAAAAAAGGTTAATTGGATCCATGCCACTGTAACTTTGCGAAATTAAAAAAATGCCACTACTATTCGTCATATTGGCTACATGCCACTGGAAATTTCTAAAATTGAAACCATGCCACTCTCATCCCTTTTTCCGTCTCCTCTCTCACGCCATCTTCGTTCCCTTAAACTTAAACTTGTCCGCCACTTCGCCTTACAATGCAGATTTTGATGGGGAGGAAATGAATATGCATGTTCCTCAGTCATTTGATGAATAAGTAGGCGATGGAGATGGGCGGAGCATGTCTAGTGCTGTGTCTGCTTGGTGTGAAATGTTGTCAATTCTTCAGTAGTTGGTTCGCAAAAGCGATTTATCCATGTCCTGTCAAAAACAGTTAGTTTTCCACGATTTATATAATTGTCCAATGTTTGGAAGTTCCAGAAACAGTTTACACGATCTGTATGATTAGTTAAAAAAGCGTGTTAACTTTACACTTTAACAATCCATGCACTTCGGTGATATGACCTTCAGTTAAGCATTGGTCGGCCCTTTCTGCTAATCTGAAAAGCTCATGCCAGCTGCACGCGGCTATGGATTGTCCAGGATAATACATAACATATTCAGAAACAAACACACATGCAGTAAGGAAGGCATTGTGGTATTTGTAATTGATATTCTGATAGAGCGATTCAGTTGTGTTGCAAATAATAATATTTGCCTATACAAGAAGCTTCAAAAACAACATAGACGAATAATGTCTACCACTTACTAATACTACTACTAAGCTTTCAAATAAATCAAAGAATTCATAAATGAAATATAGGAGTATCTCTGTTTCTACTCTCTAGCTTGCTCTGTTTCTAGTCTCTAGCTGACTGACAAGTTCATTTCCTTCGATTTCATCTTCAAATTCTGCTCAAGAGCACAGCTGCTGCTTACTACTCATTGCCTGCAGAAGCAGCAGCCACATGCCCTGCGCCACCTTCGTCGCTCGGCCCGGCGCCGCTCTCCGGCCCCGGCCTGATCTGCTCGAGCTGCCGGAGCACCTCCCGGGCATCAGGTCTCACCGACGGCGACTGGTCCACGCAGTGCAGCGCCAGCTTCAGCGTGTCCACGAGCTCGTCGCCCGCGGGCCCATTGTCGCCGTCGCGCATCAGCTCGAGGTCGAACACCTCGCTGGTCCACTCCTCCTTGACAATGGACGCCACCCACTGCGGCAGGTCCATGCCATTGGTGGTCTCGGCGGGGGATTTGCCGGTGAGGAGCTCGAGGATGATGACGCCGAGGCTGTACACGTCGGTCTTGGCGCTGGCCTTCTTGAGCTTGGACAGCTCGGGGGCGCGGTAGCCGAGGGCGCCGGCGGCGGCGAGGACGTTGGAGTTGGCAGCAGTGGTCATGAGGCGGGAGAGGCCGCAGTCGGCGATCCTGGCGTCTGTTCCCCTCTGGTCGAGCAGGATGTTGGTTGCTCGTCAGGTTGCCCGTGCACGATGCTCGCCTCCGCGTGCAGGGTGGTGCAGCCCACGGGCCACGCCCATCGGATGTTCATCCTCGTCGGGCCAGTTCACCGGGCTGTCCCCGGTGCGCGAGGCTGCAGCACGCAAGAAGCGACGTCCAATGGCGGAGCCGGTGGAAGCAAGATGGCAGGACGCAAACAAACACCGAAGCCGAAGAACCGCTTGTTGGTGAATGAACGAGCATGATTTAACCATGCGAGGAAGGAGGTGAGGTTTGCCCTTGGTCATGAAGTCGAGGACGAGGAGCTTCTCGCCCTTGGCCGAGGTAAGTAGGCCCTGAGGGCGAGGCAGGGTTGGGGTGGCGGATGCTTGCCGACAGCTCACCGCCGCCTCGAACTCCTTCTGGTTTCCTTGGCAATCTTCTCCCTCAGCCGCTTCACCGCCACCAGGCTGCCGTCCTCCAGCGTCGCCTTGTACACCGTCCCGTACGTGCTCTTCCCCATTATCTCCGCCGTCGCGCACAGCAGGTCGTCCGCCGTGAACGCCATCGGCCCGTCGAAGTGCACCAGCTTCCCTCCCACCTCTCCCCCGGACTCCACCTCCGCCGCACCCGACCCCGGCTTCTCCCCTCGCCCGCCCCCCGCCGCGGCTCCGGCGCCACCACCGGCTGCCTTGCTGCTCGTCGTCTGCTTCCCGCCGCTTCCGGACCTCTTCTTCGTCAAGAAACAGAGCAGCAGGCAGCAGAGCGCCAGCAAGAGCAGGATGCCGACCACGATTCCGGCGATGATCAGCGCCAGCTCCTTGGTCGTGAACTTCCGGTGGCGTCCCGTCGCCTCCCGCGACTGCGCGGGTGATGCCGGCGCAGATGGCGCTGGGGACGGCGACGCGGGGCATGGTACGGAAGCAGAGTAGCCGCAGAGCTGTATGTTTCCGGCGAAGGCGGAAGGCCCGAATTTCTGCGCGAGCGAGGCTGGCACTTGGCCGGAGAGGTTGTTGTTGGAGACATTGAATGCTTGGAGGGTGGTGGTGAGGTTGGACAGGCTGGCCGGGATCTCGCCGGTGAGGGCGTTGCCGGAGAGGTCGAGCGTCTTGAGGTCGGCGAGCGAGCCGAGCTTGTCGGGGATGGTGCCGTTGAGCCTGTTGCCGGCGAGGTCCACCACCTGCAGCTTCTGGAGCCCGGCGAGTGACTGCGGTATCTGGCCATCGAGCGAGTTGTGCGAGAGCTCGAGGACGGCGAGGTTGTAGCTCCCGGTGATGGATTCCTTGCGCGAGGAGGAGGAGGGCGACCTGGAGCCGGCGAAGGCGTCGGGGATGTGGCCGGACAGCTTGTTGTGCGAGAGGGAGAGGAAGACGAGCGAGGGCGAGGCGGCGAGCTCGGGTGGGATGTCGCCGGAGATGGAGTTGTGGCTGAGGTTGAGGCGCATGAGCTTGGTGGAGTTGGCGAGTGAGGACGGAATGGCGCCGGTGAGGAGGTTGTTGCTGGCGTCGAATGCCTGGAGCGCGACGCAGTTGGCAATGGAGGCTGGGACGGCGCCGGAGAAGCGGTTGTTGAAGAGGTAGACGCCGCGGAGGTCGGGGAGGAAGCCGAGGGAGGTTGGGATGGGGCCGGAGATGGCGTTGTCGTGGAGGCTGAGGCGGCGGAGCTGGGTGAGCTGGCCGATGCGCTCGGAGAGAGTGCCGGCGAGGCCGCGCCATGGGAGGGTGATGGCGACGACCTTGCCCAGGACGCACTTGATGCCGACCCATGCGCCGGAGCAGGCGCCGAGGCCGGTGTCGTTCCAGGAGCGGAGGAAGCCGTAGGGGTCGGTGAGGTCGTGCTTGATGGCTTGCAGGCCCTGGTAGTCGGCCTGGCTGATGACGACGCCGTCGCCCGCCGCGTGGAGGTGGTGGTGGTGCGCGGCTGCGGCGGCGGCGAGGGAGGGTAGGAGTGTGACAGTGAGGAGGAGAAGTGTGCAGCGATGGTGGGCGGGGAATGCTCTGAGCATGAGCATGGCTGGTTGTTTGGCGGCAGCGGCAGGAGCAGGTGGTGTTGGCCGGCGCCGTGGTCCTTGCATTTGGTTGATGAGTAGCGGAAGGAATTTGTGAGTTGGTGATCGAGGAGGAAGAAGATGAAGCTAGCTGGAGCGCGCGCGCGCGTCTGTGGCCAGAGCAGAGCAGAGCAGAGGAGCAAACAAGAGGAGGAGAGGCGCAACGGCTAGTAGGAGGAGTGCACGGGACAGTACTGACCACGACGAATGGCGACGGCGATGGCCCCCACTATCAACTAACGGCTACTTCTTTTTTTTTTTTTTCTTTTGTCGTCACTTTTTAAGGAGGAGATTATGTTGTGTTTAATAATGTTGTGGAGACTGGAGAGAAGCCAAAGCAACGGGTGGCATGGACTGTGGACCCGTCCTTTAGTTGGACCAGGTATTTCGTTTGCTTTGGGCCTGGCCTACTACTCCCATCTTGTCCAGCTTGTTGGCCTTACAAACATAAACAGTCCAGGTGCTTCTGCCCCACCAAATTACTAACTTTCAGATGTTCACGATATAAACCCACCTGGACGATTTGCCATGTAATATTAAGGAATTATGGACATAAAACCAACCTCGAGTAATAAACAGCATTGGACACTATTCATTCTCTTCTGTGTTCGTGTCACCATAAACTTACTTTTTTGAGTGTCACCCTTATAAAGGCACGCACGCAAACCCTACCTCTACGACAATCTTCCAAGACTGGGCCAAATCCTTGAGATTGACAAAGTCACCACAATGGGTATGTCGCCTACCACTGAAAGCACAATACCGTTAAATCCTAAAAAATTCGCTCACATGGAGAGTCGAACCAGTCCTTTCGCGGTAATTCCAAAAATTTTAGCAATGCCAAATTTCGATAAAGTTCATTTAGGCAGTATTAATGTAAACAGGCCTGAATATAAGCTGAATAGATTTCGTCTAGTATGCAACGAGGTAGAGGGAGGCAGAGCTAAGCGTGGCATGACGTGGGTTCGAGGGCGATAGGAGGCAACAGCCTTGATCGCGAGGAGTGACAAAGGGATATTTGACGCAATCTGAGCCATCCAAAAAAGAAAAATGACCAATGGATTACAAGATTTCAGGCAATCCCCTTGTGTAATGCATTTGCCAACAGACTTGGGCTAAAGAGGTATATGACCAAGGCCTCATGAGTTCCCTTGAGCAGAAAGTATTTTCTACACCTAGGTGGCACCTAGATGTATGCATGTAATGTAAACAGTTATATAAAAATTTTATAAAATTTGATAAGATAGTCCATGGTAATATAAGACACTATGCAAACATGCAAGTCTAAATTCGATCAATGTATGAAGAAACAAAAATAACAAATTTTATCTGCACTGTACGATTTTATTGTTTTTGTTTATTTAGTTGTAGATCAAATTTAGTCCTGCATATTTGTGTATAGACTTGTATCATCACAAACGATGTTACTAATTTTTTCCAATTTTTTCTATAACTATTTGAGTCGCATACAAATGATAGGTGGCACCTAGGTGTAGAAAATCTTTGTCCTTCCCTTGAGCTCTCTCTCTCTCTCTCTCTCTCTCTCGCCCCCATCCTCAACACCAATTCCTGATCCCACCAAGTTGAACATGACAAATTCCTAATCCTAAATTACCGACGTTTACTGCCAGCAAGAGCCCTTGGCCGTTTAGGTTGGCATAACAAAGAAGCAGACAAACGAAATCTCTCATCCTTGTATAATGTTCAAATGAAGATGTACAATATCAGATCAAGCATTATTTGATTAACCTAGATTCATGTATATCATCTGTACAGAATGAGATGGCTTATGAATCATCCATCAGACCAAAACAAATTTGTGAATTTTATAACAGAACCTATAAAAATCATTGCATAACACTTGATAAATCAAGTTTGACCTCTCAGGATAGTCATTACCCAGACTCCAGTTTGGGCAATATCTAAAACTGCTGGATCATCTGTAAACAGCAAGGACAAATATCCAAACCCAAGGAACAAGATTGTAGCAAGTGCTACACCAGTTATGCCTCCAATCTACATATAAAACAGTGTGAGAATCTTATTGCAAGAGTAAAAAGAAGAGAATAGTCACGAATTTGCTAACATAATATTATATAATGTCTTCATACCTGGAGAACTCTGTATAAGACAACGCGGGCCTTCTTGTAGTTTCCTTTTGCGTATTCACTTGCGAGTAGAGCCTGCATTGTATCATGAATACTTTACAGGCCAATGTAAAATATTAGAGCCTAGAAACTAAAGGTATGATCCTCTAAATGTACACACCTGACCAGCAAGAGCTAGTGCATCATTGAGCAGAGAGATTGTTAACCACACTTGCAAACATATCTCATATCCAGCCATTGGAACAGACCCTTCCCTGGCTGCCAGGGATGTCGACAGTGTGAATGTCAGGACTACCGCAATGGTTCTTGCAATTAGCAGTGCACCTAGAGAATGATTCATGTGAAAGGGGTTAACATAGAGGTATATTGCAGCAAGATGAAACTTGTTTAATAGAGGTAGTACTAAATGGAGTTGAATTGTTTTTGCTTTTTCCCTTTCTGTATAAGACTCTGTTTGTTGCTTAGGCTTTCTTGCAAAGTCAGGTCAATGAAATTTGATCTGCCTTAAAAAAAAAAGGGAGTTGAATTGATTGATAGTTTTTTTATCGGTTCATTGTATATCAAAGCTCTCTTACAAGAAAACAAAACCATCATTTGTAATGTATTTGCGAATGAACATGAGGGATGTTGGACAACCTGATTTTAGGTAGCGGACAACGTCTCCACCAATGATATTCCATGAGAACAGAACAATTTTGTTGTTCAGCTTCCAAAGGAGGATAAATGCTGTCAAGTACCTGAATACATGTAAAATTATGCAGATAGTTTAGGCCTTTAGGGGCTTATGAATACTGATTAAAGAAAGAAGTGAAGAGGCTCCAAATGAAAGAAAAGACAATTTACGGAGGGCTCTATCATTGGAGCTTATTGGGCCTCCAGATATGATAGGCCCATGGCTTTCCTGTGCACTGGGCTGTGTATCTTTGTGGTCTGCCTGGGGCAAGGGCAAGGTACGCAATAATATGCAATAATATGTTCATGCTGCCGATCCTTGGCAAAATCCCCAGGACATAAACATCAGGAAGAATTCACTTATATATGCTTTTCCCAAGGAAAAAAGATTCACTTATTTACATGGACGGATGGCTTTGAATGTGTTTGTATATATGAGATTTCAGCTTTCTTGTATACTGACAGGGCATCCATTCTACCATAACACAGCACTGTACAGGTCGAATCAACTTCCTATACCAGTCAACACCAAAGAGATCTATCTATCTATCTATCTATCTATCTATCTATCTATCTATATCTATCTAGAGCCAGCAGCAAGTATATCTACTTGTAAGTTGTAACCAAATCACCACATGAGCTACCCTGTCATCTCCTAAAGAAAATCTTGTCCTGGACAATGACTACCAGCTATCTGCTTTCTTGCTTGCCGTTCTGTACTTGCTTTTAGATGTTGACTGTAAGAAATTAGTCGAATAATTGAGTACACATAACTATCTTTTTTGTTTACTCAGTTTCAGACCAGATTATTTTCCATGGTCCACCTTTGCTCCCTAACCTGAAAACCACAAAATCACTCAAATCAACAACTTGGTTTTTCTAACATAATTGGCCTACACCCAAAGCAAATCATCCATTACTACCTCCACAGACCAGCAATTAATCGCAAACTCATAAATAGAGCAAGGCCAGCCCAGATTCCACCAAGACCAAACTTAGGAGCGGCCACAAGCAGTACTGCGGATGAGACAGCTCCAGCAAATAACTGAAACATCAAAATTATTAATGTGATTAGGATGCTGCAGCTAGAACTGACAACAATGCAATGGAATATGACAAGAATAGAAATCTGAACTGTAGAGTACGCCGCGAAAGCAAAGTCAGAAACACCATAGTAGAGCCCATCGGCCACAAAAGCAACAGCATTTATCGGTTGAGAAACAGTGACAAACTGCAAATATTCATCAGTCATTATTATAAAAATCATTGCATAACACTTGATAAATCAAGTTTGACCTCTCAGGATAGTCATTACCCAGACTCCAGTTTGGGCAATATCTAAAACTGCTGGATCATCTGTAAACAGCAAGGACAAATATCCAAACCCAAGGAACAAGATTGTAGCAAGTGTTACACCAGTTATGCCTCCAATCTACATATAAAACAGTGTGAGAATCTTATTGCAAGAGTAAAAAGAAGAGAATAGTCACGAATTTGCTAACATAATATTATATAATGTCTTCATACCTGGAGAACTCTGTATAAGACAACACGGGCCTTCTTGTAGTTTCCTTTTGCGTATTCACTTGCGAGTAGAGCCTGCATTGTATCATGAATACTTTACAGGCCAATGTAAAATATTAGAGCCTAGAAACTAAAGGTATGATCCTCTAAATGTACACACCTGACCAGCAAGAGCTAGTGCATCATTGAGCAGAGAGATTGTTAACCACACTTGCAAACATATCTCATATCCAGCCATTGGAACAGACCCTTCCCTGGCTGCCAGGGATGTCGACAGTGTGAATGTCAGGACTACCGCAATGGTTCTTGCAATTAGCAGTGCACCTAGAGAATGATTCATGTGAAAGGGGTTAACATAGAGGTATATTGCAGCAAGATGAAACTTGTTTAATAGAGGTAGTACTAAATGGAGTTGAATTGTTTTTGCTTTTTCCCTTTCTGTATAAGACTCTGTTTGTTGCTTAGGCTTTCTTGCAAAGTCAGGTCAATGAAATTTGATCTGCCTTAAAAAAAAAAGGGAGTTGAATTGATTGATAGTTTTTTATCGGTTCATTGTATATCAAAGCTCTCTTACAAGAAAACAAAACCATCATTTGTAATGTATTTGCGAATGAACATGAGGGATGTTGGACAACCTGATTTTAGGTAGCGGACAACGTCTCCACCAATGATATTCCATGAGAACAGAACAATTTTGTTGTTCAGCTTCCAAAGGAGGATAAATGCTGTCAAGTACCTGAATACATGTAAAATTATGCAGATAGTTTAGGCCTTTAGGGGCTTATGAATACTGATTAAAGAAAGAAGTGAAGAGGCTCCAAATGAAAGAAAAGACAATTTTCTGTAAAGTCTTATGATGAGTTCAACATACTCTGAAGTCACAGTTGCCAATGCAGCACCACTTACACCTAGACCAAGTGGAAAAATAAATATGGCATCCAGCAATGCATTCACTAGGCTACCAACACCTGTATTCATCATACTATTAGTTTCTTATCATTTGAAGTCAAATATGTCTATTGCTTTAAAAAAAGATGACAAATGGTAACAACAAAAATATGTATATCTACACTTGCAATCACTATAGCAGATCGTATGCATCAGAAAGGATTTCAGAAAACATGCTCTAATAGTTTGCATAAATTATCTTACCCACGGCAAACAACGGTGTCTTTGTATCCATGAATCCACGAAAAGCACCTTGTGCTGCAAGTGCTACTATGACTGGAGGTGCACCACATGCCCTTAAAGTAAGAAATTGCTCTGCAGGTACACGCATCGCTGAATCCTGTATAGGTTGTTCGGAGAATTTATATTGAAGCCATTGATTTAAGAACTTATTGGATTTGTAATATAGAATTATTTAGTGTAATTCCAAGGTTACATAGCATTAAGCTCAGAAAGTTTGAAATGAATAATAAACAAAATGAGAGCAGGTGTTAAGTGTACTAAATTTTGTCCCCCAAATTTTGTTAATTGGCTAATGCCTACCATAACTCCTTTTTTAGGGTAGTAAGTTTTAAGGGCCCATCAGGTAATTTGTTTTGTGCTCTGTACTATGCCAGTCTCAATAAATAAATAATACGAATCAATCAAGCTTAGAATATAACATTGTCCAAATATTGGTATAATATCGTTCTAGTTTGGTTTCGTCTTCATGTGTTGATCAAAGACTATGTTGTTTTGATCCTTTATTATCTGTTGAAAACTTGACTAATGAAGCACATAGAATAGGTCTGAAAACAATTTTGAAGTATGTGTATATACATCAAGATGAATACCCAGACAGACAAATGGAACACAAAATGTAACACCTGACTCACCTAGCTGTCAACTCTACACAGGATTTAAACTCTAGATATCCACAACCATGACACACCCTAACAAGAGAAAAACCCACCACTAGCACCATATTTCAGAGAAGAGATAAATCTCAGGCATCTAATAATAGAAATAAATTAGTCTTACGTACGACAGGTATACCAACGATGTCCATTAGTGTCCCAGACCCAAGTATCAGTGCCACCGTTTCCATCAATCCTATGCCAGCAGCTAGAGCCAAGGATGTTGAGACCGCTGGAAGAAACCTCCTCTGTTCACTTGCTTTCTCTTGGGGTATTGAAATTTCATTTCCTATGCGAGGACTAAAAACTAATCAGTGTTATGCAAACAAGCAAGATGGCTTTAAGTTTTATAACAAAGAAAATAAGACCTGCGAATTGCTTACTTTCAGCTGCATCCACTGCCTGCTGCTCGGCAACAAAGGATGTGGTGACATTGAGTAATGGCACATTGAGCAGCTTGCATACCAGATTGAAGATAGAAATGGATACTCCAACGGCAGCAAGTTCAGTCGAACCTGATGAATGAATTGAAGCCCGTCAACTGAATAAAGATTATGACCAACATTTCTGTAGCGAGTAAGCTTGTAAGAAATAAGTTTCTTCACAACATATAACAGAGAAAAAACAGATACAAGCATGTGTACTCCTCTTGTAAAACATCCGCAATTCGAACTCATCATACCGATCATCCAAAGTACACACAAGTCCTTCACTCATTAGTTTCCATTTCTCAAAGTAACGGAAACATTTTTCTTATAGGAAATGGTTAATTTTATAGAAAGGATAATTTCCCCTATTTATCAAGAGTGCCAACCCAGTTTGCCTATTTCATTTCCACAAGAAGTTACCCAAGCAATTGGGATTACAGTCCACAAAGGAAATGTAGAAAGAAGTAAAAGAAAAGATACAAGTGAGGAAGCAATTAAGATCCTTACCGACATGGCCAACGAAGGCGGTGTCGACGAGAGCCGTGATGGGGTTGGCGGCGAGGGCGAGCACAGCAGGCAAGGCGATGGTGAGGTTCGCAGCAATCAATTTCATTTACCATTTCATAAATCCTAGTGTTATTTAAGAGTTTAGGAGAACCATTTATTCCGAAAGCCTCTTGATCCAACAAAAAAAATAAAAGATTGGATCTCACAAAACAAACCAGAACACATGGCTACCTATTCTAAACAGGTCCCCAGGAAGGGGCATCAGTATTCAGTAGTATCCCTGAAGCAGTCTACACTCTTCATTACACTGTCAGTCCCCAATCATGAGATGACACAGAAGAGCACTTTTGTTTCTCTGGGCTCTGGTATAGATCCTTAAAAAAAAAAAAAAAAAAAACTCCAGGGGATGATCTGGACCGTCGGTTTATCTGTGTATTACGCCAATATGCGTGCCTCCTCTTCGCGTTCTCTCTCTCTCCCCCCCGTCTGACCTCGGCTCCATCTGCCGCCGCCTCCGCGCGGTGGATCTCTCTCTCTCTCCGGCCAAGCTACCTTTGACGGAGGAAAGTTACAGCGCGGGCCGAGGAGGGAGGCCGACGACCTGTACACAGGGCAGAGTGCACACCGGAAGGTCATAGAGCCATAGAGGTGAAATAAATTCCCATTTCTTGCTCTTCTTCGTATTCATTTCTATATTCATTACTGATGAATCATGGAATGTGGCGTGTCCTTATGTCAACTGTAGATTTCATAGCTTCGAAAAATAATACTCCTATATGAAGAATTAGTCTAGATTTGGAATCACTTATTGTTAACTCTTCTCGTAGCAACCGCTAATGTCTAGAATATTTTATTCAATGAATTTGGTTATCTCTCGGTAGAATGAAAAAAGTAAAGAATAAGCAAAGGGATAGCACGGGCATCAGTTTTTTTTTTTAATGAGCACAAAGTTAAACTGAGTTTTATGTAAAACTATTTCGCATTTGTTTTTAAAAAAAAAGATAGATAGACCTTCCTGCTACGAACTAGTATTTGTTTTCCTAATGATGCAACTATTAACATTTCACTCGTCATCGAACAAGTCTTGATCACCTCCCAGCACAGGTAGTTTTGCCTCACAATGTCTAGTAGTAGATCGGGGGAACAAATTTCTCGCATGTTGTAATATGTAGGACCCCTTTTGCTTCCCCTCAACCCCTGTACCCTTCACAATCTGTATGTAAATATTACAATTTTGATCAATACTAAAATGTTCAGGCTGGCCGAATGCCTTCCACAGTTTTCCTTCAAAAAAAATTGTGGTAACTCTGAATGCCCATCCCAAAAATGCCACGCCCTTCATGGTTTGTTCATTTGATTGACTGCCCTTTTTCTTGTGGCAGCTAGCAAGAGCTGAGTGGGGTGCGAGAGTAAAAAAATATCTGTGCATTCGATTGCATCACGGACATACGGGAAAGGATATGAGGTTCCTGGGGTGGTACCTCAAGATCGCGGTCGGCGGCGCCGCCATAGGTGCCAGCATGGAGCTCTTCATGATCCACACCGGCTTCTGTGTGTCCCTGCTCCAACCCCAGCTAAAAAAAGTTATTTTTTCCCTTGTGTTCATTGCTTTGTGCTAATGTCAATCTCTATTTTTCTATTTGGTTCTGCTCTACAGATGAGAAGGCAACTGTGTTGGAATCAGAAAAAAGAGCTTGGGAGAACAGCCCAGAGGCTCAAGCCATGAGAGAAGCTCTGAATCCATGGAGGAAGCATGATGAACAAGAGAAATGATAGTCCTAGGCTCATGGCCACCCTCAATTGTAGCCCTTCATGAGGTAATTTGGATACTAAGCATTTTTGCAGTTGGTCAAACAGTAATTGTACCTCTCTCAAACTGCTGGATGGTAGGTGGTAGCTTCTACAAATGCTTTAGAAGAATACACCCATATGTCTTGATATATATTTTTTGGTTCAACACGCATACACAGATGGCATGCCATCTTTATGTGATGCACTGATGTTTCATACTAGATAACAAGGAAATTATAGGCTTGGACAGGTTGAACAGGCCCTTTTTTTTTTGTGTGTGTGTGTTTTACTACTATCCCTTTTCATTTGTTTGCTGCTACTGGAGTATGGGTTTTTGTGATTAAAGATAGCTGAGGTTGCCCAGCTGTGTTCCTAACTAAATTCCATGTCCACTGTGCCATTGAACCAGCTAATTTTCTTAGTTCTTATTGAGGTAATAACCTAGCGTGTTAGGCAGAGGCATCCAATTTCACAACTGCATCATACACGAAGTGCTAAATGAAAAAAAAAAAACTTGAGAAACGTTCTTGATTTTACTATTTATGTTAGAAACAATTGTTCAAAATTAATTCCGTGGCATCTTGGATGTCAACAACTCAACATCAATGCCCTGTAAATGGAACTGCTATCCTAATCTGCTTCTTTCTCTGCGATTCTCTCTGATGATTTTATTTACATGCATGTTATCTACTAACCTAGTTCACCTAGAACTCAATCAAAACTTGTACAAAGTAGCCATGGTTTCATAGCAGTAAGGAACAGATCAAGGAGTTCTGTCAAGTCGAAACTTCGCTAAGGTGTTTACAACTTGCTGACCACCAGCAGCACTGTAAGCTGTTCTTGTTCTCAAGAATAGGATTATGCTTGACACCAACCCCAGGAATGTGATACAACCCCACACAAAGAATGTGGTTGAGTAGCACTTTGGCCCCATGCAAACCACCATAGTGTCAACCATGCCATTGCGGTTGTCTATTACTGACATCTTTAGGCCATTTGCATCATACACTAGGGCAGCAATCTGACCGTACAGAAGTGCTCCAAGAGGGATGTTGGTGATGAGGATGTTATGGTTCATGCCAATGCTGTTTGGTCCAAAGAGCTCAGAGGTCACTGACACTGCTGCAGCAAAGATGAAGCCTGAGCTTAGGCCAATTAGCGCTGTTCCTGCTACCAGAGTGTTTACATCATGCAATTTCCACATTAGGAAGAACGCCATTGGCATGGGAACCAACGCAGCTGCAAGCCACCCTGTCCGAGCGAACGAAACCTTCCTGCATGCAAATTCAATATATATAGTTAGTTTATGGGCCAGCTGGTGAGAATTAGGATGCATGCAAGTATATAGAACAAGACATAGGGACCTGTGAAGGAAGTCTGGAAGTGCAGAGAGAAGGCGGCCAAAGAAGGAACAGGAGGAGTAGACGGCAAGAAGCATGGTGAGCTGAGATTCCCGGTGAAATGATTGTGCAATCTGCCCCAAGTTGTTGCTGTACACTAGCCCAACAGTGGCACCACAGAAGTAGGCTATGTAGTATAGCCAGAAGTCGACACACTGGATAAGCTTCTTTGCACTATGCTCCTCACAAAGAACCAACATGCGTCCCTTCTCCAGTACTGTCCCCAAGCAACAATCCTGCATCGGGTGTTCCACTGTTTTCTGGATCATGGCATTGGACTCTGTGCTGCGGTTATTATTGAGCAAAAGTGGTTTTTTTGAATCGTCATGGTTGAGTTGAACAGTAGGTTCAGGGTCATGTGTGTCCACATGAGAACAACTGGAGGAGGCAGGGATGATGAGAGGGAGTGCAAGAAGGACCATGGCACCTGTAAGGACCACCCATGCAGTGGAGTTGGTTGTGTTGAAAGAGCCGAAGATCACTAGATATATGCCGGTGATGAACGCGAGGAGGTAGAGACCAAGAAAGATATGTTTGTCATGCTTGGGCACAACGTGGAGGTGGCCGTCATGTGGGTGGCAGAGGAGTATTGCTGGCAGTGCAACAAGAGATACAACGAGAGGGACAATGGCATTGAGAAGGAGGTAGACAGATGGGGAAAAGGGGGAGAGGGCATTGGCAAAGAGGGTGTAGAATGCAGCACTTAGCCCATTGAAGCTTATGGAGAGGGAGAGGGCCAGTGGGCGATTGCTCGAGGAGAAACTGCGAATGCAGAGCACAAAGCATACTGTGTTGAACCAGCAGATACTGCAACCTGCTACCAGGCAGATCAAGAACACCTGCATTGTAATACATGATCCAAATTAGTCAATCAGTTGGTTAGCTCAGTTTTACTGGCCGCAAACAGTTAAAAAGCATTTGTCCGTACATCACTGGTTTAATACTGTTGATGAAAGTTAAAGGAAAACATGCCTACCAGTAAGTTATTATGCACCAACGATCAGGTCATACATCCTGGTTTAATGTATGCAAGATGTGAAGTATACTAATATGTAATGCATTGTACAACAAAGTGATAAATCCAGATTTGCTGCTTCGAGTAGTGTTTGGAAGAGAGTGTGTTATGTACGGTTGCGGAAAAACTGTAATGGCATGATCTTCGGTAATAATTCTGTGATCTAATTGGTATTTGTGTTTATCAGGATGTTATGCTTCCTCATCTGTAAAAAGGATGCCATACTTCCTACTGATATTGAAGGATCTGCCCAACGAAAGGAAGAATATGTGAAGCATGAGCAGGTTGAGGATGCTGTTCTGAGTACTGAAAAATGCAATGCAACTGGCGTGTGTGATGTTGTAGTTGTCATCACATTCATGGCTGACGCGCTAGCAATGCTTTTCTTTGTCAGGACTTTTGTTCTAGGCTGATGATGTGGCTTCTTTTTTAGAGGGAGTGCCTTCGGTTTGGCGGCTGCGAGGACCTTCCTTTGTTAAAGGCCTCATGTCGTTTGGTTTCAGAAAAGGAAAACTGCAGCCCGGTCTGAGAAGTGAGAATAGGTAACTTGCTGACCTTATCTAGGCATGCTGTTTTAGTTTCAGAGGAGAAACCAGGACGGCTAATTATGTCTTTGAGCTATGCAGTCTAACAAGATTTATTACTGCAATTCAAAATATATTATGGTGGCAGAGGATTGGTTATAGGCTCTAAAATCAGGAATACGTTCAGACTATTTGATTACTGTAACTGATAAAAAGGATGTGCTGCTTCTTTCTTGCTACTGTTTATGATGGAGAAGTTGAAGGAAGGAGGCAACTTGGCAATTGGCATCAACACCTACCAGTCAGAAAGAAACCAAATGAAGCGGATACAGTGTAGTGATGGTCCTTTTGTAAGAAGAGTTCTGTGGGGGAAGAATGGTAGCTTGTTCATCTGCTAGTCAAATCTGGACTGAAGCTGAAACTGATAGTTGGGCAGGAAGGCATTAATTCAAGATGATGCCAATAATGCAGGACTCACTGGCATGGGTATTTTGATAGCGAGTTTTATTAACTGTAATTCAGGACACAGAGCTACCTGGATGTTTAGAGTAACAGAATGGATATGAGTTTTACATAGTGCCGTAGCGTTAGTGTGTTCGTGAGTTTTACATGAGTGAAGCGTGAACTTACCGATGGAGTTTTAGCTTTTTATACTTTTCTGGACCATTTTAAGCTGAGACTTGAGAACCATTTGTTTGTTTCTTGTTCGATCGTGTGTGGGATTTTTATTTTTGGCTCGTCATCTTTTGAAATAGGCGCAAGCAGCTAATAGCATTTATGAAAATTAAAAGGGAGATGAGAAATTTAATTATACTTTTCGAGACCATTTTAAGCTGGGACTTGGGAGCCATTTGTTTGTTTCTTCTTCGATCGTGTGTGGATTTTTATTTTTGTCTGTTCATCTCTTGAAAAAGGCGCAAGCAGCTAGCATTTATGAAAATTAGAAGGGAGATGAGAAAGAATCAATTAAGTAAGCATCTTTGATATGCACGCAGGTTAGTCTGGATCACGATGGTTTAATGAGCTATGTTTTGAGAAAATAACAAGTAAAATGGAATGTGCTGATTGATTAATTGAGAACCTCGTGGTTGATGGCATGTGCGGGTGTTGTTGGTTAGTAGTCATTCCCTCCATTCCATCCACAACTTCTTTTTTGTTTTTACATTTCATAATACAAGACGTATACATGCATCTAGTACCTCTCTCTCCTAATCTCCTTTAATTTGTTTTTTAAATCCTTCACCCTTAAGATTTCTAATTCCATTGTGTACAAGTATTATATTATATTTATTAAAATCATCTAAACAAGGTGATAATAATTCTTTTTTGTTTTTACGTTAGGGTGGTTGTGTCTTATATTTTAGTTGTTAAATAAATTGGCAATGGAAACGATCTGGTTGTTAAATAAATCGGAAATGGAAACGATCTGGTCTGCAGGTTAATTGTTGGTGTAGGGAAGGTTTATATGGAGGATATAAAGGTATTGAATGGTTGAATCCAGTGGCAAAGCTATATTGTGTTGGGGGGTGCACATGAACCCTCAAAATTCCTAATTTCTCATTTAAAAACACTAGATTCTCAATGGTAGTGCACCCCTCTTTTTCGATGTTAGCTTTGCCCTTGAATCCGCACATCTCGTATACATATACGTTGAGTGAAGTAATCAATTAATCCAGATGCATGTTATAGACAATATTATATACTTCCTCCGGTTTTAATATATGATGTCATTGACTTTTTAATATATGTTTAACCATTCGTCTTATTTAAAAGTTACGTAATTATTATTTATTTTATTGTGACTGATTTATTGTCAAATATTCTTGAAGTATAACTTATTTTTTTCATATTTGTACAAAATTTTTAAATAAAACAGATGGTAAAATGTTTCTAAAAAAGTTAACGACGATATATATTAAAAAAACAGAGGACGATATATATTAAAAAAGCAGAGGTAATAGTACACAGTATATCAGACAATGGTAATCGATCGCAGCAAACGATTCCAAAAAAATGTAAGCCAAGGAAAAACGAGAGGTGGGAGTGGCGACGGAGAGAGATTTCGATGCATTGAATCTCTCAGATATCGATTTTATATGTAAATAATTTTCAGTAATAATATATTAGAATGGGACGTAAGAATTGCGTCCATGAATGTGATATATGATTGCAACTTATTTGTGGCCACTCAGATCAGTAGCTTCATTACTACTGCTACTACCATATACGCATATACATCAGCCTATCGATCTCGAATTAATCTCCGAACCCTGCTGGCTTTGGCCTCTATACATCCACGTATACTCCAGTTGGCTAGCTTAATTAGCTAAGATCTCCATTATATTTCTTGTATGTATGTATGTATGTATGTATGTATGTATGTATCTCCATACCATATATGCTAGTACTAAAACACGCACGGTTAATCATAATGGAAGGATACCTTAATTAGGCACTCGTAATTAACTAGCAAGATTATAATAATAAGCTTAAAACAAGCCGATCGATAATAATTAAGAAAAGAAAAGGTTGAAGAGACGACAGAAGGAGGAAGAGGAAGTGTGTACGTACGAGCGGGTAGGGGAGGTGGAGGTAGTTGAGGATGAGGGCGTACTGGAGGGCGTATGCGGCGAGGCCGGAGGCGGCGGAGAGGAGGAGGACGGCGGGGAGGGGGAGGTACATCACGGCGAGGCCCGACGACCAGCCCAGCGCCTTGCCCAGGTCGGAGGCGGTGGCCAGGTAGTTGAGCGCCTCCTGGGACACACCCAGCGACGCCTTGAGCGCCGAGGAGTAGGCCGAGAAGTCGAAGTTTGTCCCCGTCACCGCCTGTATCCACACCGTCGCCACCAGCACCGCCCAACGCCGCCATGCTCCTCCTCCATCACCTGCTGCGCCTCTCCTCCGCCCCTGCGCTTGCTGCTGCTGCTCCGTCGTCGTCGTCGTCGGCGTCGGCGACCGCTCCATCGCTCGATCGATCTCTCCTTTTCCTTAGCTTGTTGTTTCCTCTGGCTATAGCTTAGCTTGTTGCTTAATTCCTCCTCGATCCGGCCGGCTGTGCTCGCTCTTGCCCGGCCACATATATATACAGCAAGCATCCAGCCAGCGCCGCCCCGCTGTCGTAACCCCCCTATATATATTTCTCTCTCTTTCTCAATATAAACGACACAAACATGCATGTCTCCCTCACTCATTCTTCTCCTTAATCCATCTACCACCTGGCTAACTATATACGCGCAGCCAGATTAAGACTATCTCACTCTCAAAACTTCATTCTCTTTTTCCCAAATTTCCTAATGCATATGCTCTATATATGCGCACATTTCTATTGCTGGTATATATATTATTGCCACCGAATTTTTCTGATTGACCGGGCATGATTACTATATAAGTGATATCATTTCTAATTCTAGTCTTATATATAATTTGATCTTTTTCCAAATTTCTTTTAATATTATACTCTTATATTGACATTGAATAGTTAAATTGGTAAATATGCTTCATTCTCGACCAACCGAAAATTGTTTTTTTTTAGAGATTTGCTACCGTTTCCAACCGATCCGATCCATTTCGTCCATGCATCCATTGCTCATCAACAGCATGGACGCCTTATGTATATAATATGCATCATTAGTTACTACCTCCATTCTTTTCTCTTTTTTATTAATTTGTTATTAATTGAAGACACCGACAATCCATTTTCATTATATAAAAAGAATTTAAGACACCGACATGGTGTTCTTTTTTTATTGAGAGAATCCCTTATATGTCATTGGAATTTGGCCTGATCCCTGATATGCCATACAAAATTGGCTCTTCCCTTATATGCCATTGAGTCAAATTTGAGCACCCTCTCATGCCACTCTCGTGAGTTGACCGTGTGTTGACTGATGTTAGCACCTATTGATCTGTTAGTATTTTGCATAAATGACCAAAATAACCTCTGGCCAAAACTTGAGAATATGGCCCAAATGGCCAAGCCCAATATTTCTCCTCATCAGTGACAGGAAACCCTAGATTGTGGCAACACAGGAAATCTTGTATATACAATATTCATATAATGAATATAATGCTGAATATTATTCATATAATCAATATAATGCTGAAATTTATTTATATATTCAATGTAATGCATGCTGAAATGTTGTATATACATGTATATGTCAACCAAATTAAAAAAAATGTCATATATTGGTACTGCATGTCTAACAACTCAGGGGTAAATACGTCTTTTTACTATCAAGTTAACAGTCAACACACGGTCAACTCACGGGAGTGGCATGAGAGGGTGCTCAAATTTGACCCAATGGCATATAAGGGAAGAGCCAATTTTGTATGGCATATCAGGGATCAGGCCAAATTCCAATGG
>CM020180.1:39615899-39640290 GCA_009805545.1 Oryza longistaminata
TTAATGATGAAGTAAAATTTGGCACTTGAAACTCAAAATTTAAATACTGAAAACAAGGGCTTATGCATTAACTAGGTAGCTAGCTAGTTTTAGCAGGGAACACGGTTTCATTTTGTCGATGTGCAGAATGAGCTGGTTGGAGACGACGACGTGGACGGCGGGGCGACAGTGAGGTGGAAGCACAGGTGCAGCCGCAGGGTACCTGCACGACGTACGGCATGCACTGCCCACACCGGAAGCACAAGCCGTGCTCAAGTTCGTCGTCGTCGCCCACGCTACATCTCATCTCATTTAACCCGTTAATCGGTAAGTTAAACTTGACGAAAATATGAGGACGTAAATAGACTTATTACTACAATCTATAATTTTGGGCCCTCCGCTGGGGCTGGGCTGACAAAACAGCCCATATGGGCAAAGGGTGACGATTGGAGAACCAAACAGGCTCACAGAAGCACCAAAAGTTCTCTATCTGCTCCATTTGGTATCTGCTCCCTGGTGAGCTTCATGACATGAGCAGTTTGGCAATTGATTTCTATCTTTACAGCATTTGCTTTATGTCGAATGTACTCCTACTTATTCACAAACTCCCACTTATTCAAAAAAAAAAAAAATCTTTTATGCTGCACAACCATCGATAAGTAGCAGTAACTCTCAATATAGGCAAATTAACTTATCTTCTTCCTTTTCATTTCTGCGCTTATGTTCTTCCCTTTCTCTTTACATGTAATGATGTAAATGTCAAAAAAGAAAAAAAAATTGATGGGGCCAAGTACTGTGCACTTATACCTACTTAGACACCCACAAGTTAACAAGAAGAAATTTGGCCAAATTAAGATTACGTTATTATACATATATCATTTGTGCATAATGTATGCATACAAGAACTCGTTCCAGACATCAGGAACTCCAGGGAGGCACCAATGCGTGCAATCTGCGTAGATGCTCGGGTTTGCAATCTGCTCTTTCGTCAGAGGAACGTACTGTCTCCTGAATATCGTTGGATGGGCGTCCTTGCGGTACTCAGAAAGCTGGGTGATGTTCAGTATCTGAACATGTATGCCCTTTGGTTCCAGTGTTCCAAAGATCTCCTTCGCCTTGTCCATCATGCGGTGTCTGTGGTTGCACTCCTATAATCTTCTATCTGAATGGTTCTGTTTCGTTTAGACACTTGTTGTTGTCATCTCCTCCCCAGTTGCTAGCCCTGGAAAACATCCATTTTTGTTCCAGCATTTTCTTGTCAGAATGCACATGATTGTCATTTTCAGTGTCAAAATAATAAGCAAGCTTTGAACTTGAGTAGAGCTGATGAATTTTGTGGTTTCAGAATGTCAGTTGAGAAATGATGCAAGAGTTGTACGTTCTCTCACCAGGAATGGGCAGGTGATGACCTGCAAAGAAGATTCTAGTCTTGTTCTTGTTGATATTGGCCCCAAGATATTCAGTTAGTTTCTTGAGAGCTATCTCATAGCCATCAACCATTTCCACCTCATCTAACTTTGCATCTCCATCCTCAAATGAACCATACCTACATTTTTGCATAATGATTACTGATCATTACCTCCAAAACAGAATTGTTTGCATTAGAAAGAGAAAAAAAGTAAACTTTTTTTTACTAAGAAGTATAAGAAAACTTTCTGATGCCACCAAATCTCACTTTCTTGCATTGGAATAAGAAAAAAGAGCAACCTTTTTTTTTCTGACAGGAAAGTAAGAAGTAATAATTAAGTACTTACATGACTTTCATCATCATACCATCCTCTGCTTCCTCCACAAAGGTAGGAGTTGAAGACGATGAAATCAGCGTCCTTCCAGACATTGGCGTGTTTCTCAATCCTGTCTGCCCTTATGATCCGGTACTCCACTCTGTGAATTATGGGGTGTCGCTGTTTGATTCCAATAGCAGTGGTGACCAGTAGAATATTATCGTCGCATTGTACTCCTGGAGCAAACAGAAGAAATGTTCAGATCAGAGAATACAGAGTACTGTTTCTGATTTCTGAATTCAGAAGCATGTTGGATGAAGAGATTAGTGAGACATACAAATGCTTTGAAGGAGATAAGGGAGCCGTTGTAAACCCGCATCTTGCGGCCATCAGGGATGAAGTGCTCCACCATGCACACCATCGACACCCATTGATTTCTGTTTTACTGAATCGCCCACAAAAACCAGTCTCTTGTTCCTAAGCTTTTCAAGAAGTTCTATGGCATTGAATCTGTTTTGACAGGGTAAAGATTGCGACACCATATCAGAACAAACAGTTAATGTTTCTGAAACGGAAAAAAAAAACAATTAACAGTAAGCATTAGTGAATAGTGATTGGTTTGTGTTTGATAACGGATCTTTCACTGTTACTAGTTCAGTCCTGAGAACTAACAAATTTATTTTTAAAAAACTCAAAACTAATCAATAGTTTGCCTAACGTTTTCTAGTTGGCCATTGGCTTACAGAAGCAACCGTATTATAAATTTAGCAATCTGGACACAATATAAACGACGGTTTTTTTCTTTCCACTAGGTACCTTGTACTATTTTAATTGGGTATTAATTGGGGAGGAACATGGCAACTGACTCTTTGGATCAAAGGAATTGTGAAACACAGGAAAACACAGAATAAGAAAAGCACAGAAATTGGAGTGACGTGTCAATGTAATCATAAGGAATATGAAAAAAATACAGGAATCGCCCAATTTGTGTTGTTTGATGCTTTACTACTCTCTCCGTCCTAAAATATAAGATTTTTAGAATCGTGTAAAGTCAAAACTTTTTAATTGATGTTACTATATTTATCATTAAACGAACTATCATAATATGCAACTCTTTTTATTAAAATATTTTATTTTATAGATATTATTAGTCAAAGTAGCATCTCGTAGACCACGTCGAGGTCAAAAATACTTATATTTTGGCGATTGGTTCTCTCATAACTGATCTTTCACAAACTGTATCTTCGGTTATCTAAAAAAACAACCGATCTTTTACTGTCCAATATTTATTCTCAAACTAACCGTTGTTTAAAGAAACAAACCAACCATTTTTTCTCTGTATGTTTTCCATTTGCACCTGGGAGACTCTGGGTTACAAGAGCAATCTGAAAAAAGTAAAGTTGGTTTTTTTCTGCAGGAATAGAAGATAACATTATCCCCTGCTTTCACAAAACTAAACATTTTTGTAAGCATGAGTAGCGCTCAAGTTGGAAGTTTGGTAAGAAACACTGAGGCAGCTGTGCGAATTGAGTGTAGTATAACTACTAAGTACTAGTGCAGTTTCATATCCTTGCAGCAGTAGTGAGTGTAGTGTCAAAATTGATGTGGATTAGAATGGAGATGAGTTGTGTTGATACCTTGGAAGGTTGCAACCGTGAGGCTGCCATCTCCAGTGCTGGTACTTGGTGTCATTCCGTCCATACTTGTGCAGGCCACCTCATCGAAGATGAAGGAGCACTTCAAGCCGGAGTAGAGCGGCCGCGACGAGTTGTCGTACACCCACCGTCCCAACGACCAGTTGCACTCCTCTCGCCGTCGAAGCCGCCGTCGCCGCTGTCCGTGGCCACGTCCTGCAGCTCAGATGTCCACTGCACCTGCGCCTCCTGGCTCCTCAACGACGACTGATCTACTACCATGATTTTCTGCTCGCCCACTGCTGCTGATGCCGGTTCTGCTTGAGCTGGACTTCTTGGTGAGTGCTGGCTCGACGGCGAGCTGCGCCTGAGCATCCTGGCCGCGGTCGAAGAGGAGGGAGACGGAGCTGACGACGATGAAGAAGGCGACGAGGGAGGTGAGGATGGTCCTGAGCCCCACGGGACTGGAGCACCGTCATCTTGCTGGTGGCAGTCGCCTGCGGCTTGTGGCAGCCGGCGGCCTCACCTGCTGCTGCTGGCGACTTCATTATCAACTTCTCCTCCTTAACTCCGCTTCTCTTGTGAACCTCTCTCAGATGGGAGAAGAGACACTCCACATGGCAATTGGCTTTGGCTAGCTAGCTAAATGGCCTCAGTCCACTGGCACCTGCACAGGGTGAGTACCTCTCAAGCAACACTGACCCTTGGGCTAACCTCCAATGAAGGAGCTTATAAATGGGTTAGAATAGAATTGGAATGGTTGTGTGTTTGTTTGGAATGTGGTGGTGAAACTTATATATTCATCTGAAACATTCATCATCTCAGCACATGCAACAACTCATCATTATTCATGGCAAGCATGAGAGCAGGTTAGCCTTTTTAGATAGTACTGAAACTGAATGGCTCTGCATGTGAATGTTGGTCCCTCTGCTACATGTACTATGCCCTGAATTTGCGAAATCATCTACAGTAGAGCCTCCCTTGCTGTTTAATTATCATGTTCATACTGTGCCTCGTTTGGCTAACGAAAAGCAAACAGGGAAAATTAAAAGGTGATCTGAGGTAGCTAGAGTGCTGGTTTCTGGTGACCGACACCTCTCTATCTATAAGAGCAAGTTTAATAGTATAGCCAACTATTAGCTCCAATTCATCTATAGCCAATCTAATAGCTCATTATACAATAGTTACATACTACACTATTAATATCTGGTCCACCTGTCATAGACACATGCGTCTTGGGATCCGTGCTACAGCTGGCTACAAATCTGTAGCCCGCTGCTCTTCTCTCTCCTGATTTATCTCCTTAAAATATGTTTGCAGCTGGCTTATAGCCTGCTATTGTACCTGCTCTAGTCCACCATATCGCACCAAACATGTACCAAAAAGATTATTCCGTGTATCAATTGTAAAAATGATGAGATTCACATGCAACTTAGGCCACGAAAAGTTGATGGTGAGCATTCAGCAAAGAAATCTTTTCCTTATCAAATGCATTAACGAGATATATATAAGGTAATCTTTGTCCACTAAGCAAAGAAATGATCATACTTATTTTACATGTGTACATTCTTAGCTACTTTCAGAACATCTGAGTCAGCGATGATGTTGTATATTTTTTTGGTCCCTGCGTCGATGTGCATGCAACGGCGCCCCTGATCTTTCTGAACAACTACAACTGATTGCATGTCGGTCTGTCTTTCTCTCTATAAGACTGGTTTCTGAATAATAAAGTTGAATTTTGATCGCAAATGTATATATAGCAGAAGATGAGTGAAAATATATAGTCCACCAGCCAGCATGCGCTTGGATTTACTTAGAACGGACAATAATAATGGTACACAGTCTTTTATTCGCCTTCCAATCTTTCTTTTCTGGCAAAAGTACGGCCGGGGATCAATAATGGAGTGGATATATAGGACA
Organism: Oryza longistaminata; assembly: GCA_009805545.1. Classification (NCBI taxonomy): domain Eukaryota; kingdom Viridiplantae; phylum Streptophyta; class Magnoliopsida; order Poales; family Poaceae; genus Oryza; species Oryza longistaminata. The sequence continues at coordinate 39,621,157 of CM020180.1, forward strand.
TATTATTTTTTGTTTAATACCATGCATGCAGGTGCCTAGAGGTAAATGGCACATGATAAATCAAACATTCTAGATCAATTTGGTATGGTGGTGGATATTCAAATATGTCCTACTCAGTATTAAATAGTAGACTCTCCTTTGCATTCTCTTCTTTCACACATAGCATGAAATGAGTGCCTCCAAAGACCAAAATATAAAAGGTTAGGTGAAAAATTATGTGGTGAGATTTGCTTTATTGTTTGGTATCCTGTCCTAATATATAAGTGGGGTCTAATAGGAATGCTTGGCTGCTGAAAACTTGAGAAAATATATATGCATGTACAGTACGGACGGTCATCCATGGTGCTAATCGGATAGCATGTTTCCATTTCTTTTATAAAAAAACCTGTTTGACAGGATATGATCGGTGCATGCTTTGAGTAAGACCTGTTTAGATCGGGAAACTATTCTAATCCCTCGAGGGATGTTCCTCGTTTTGCTTTAAAACCATTTAAACGGTTATAAAAAAATTCTGGAAAAATTTGACAACATTTATACAAACATATATACAACTCCACAAAATCTTAAGTCCAAACTCAACTCACACGTCGAGATATAAAAAACAAATTCAGCATATGAATAGTAGCGTACTGTTTATATCTAAATTTGTCTTTTTTGTTTCTCGATGTGTAGATCGAATTTGAAATTGAATTTTGGTGACCTAGTAGGTATCATTATACTCTATATTGTCAATTTTTTTCAGATTTTTTCATAACTATTTACATCGAATTTGAAAGAAAAGGTAACGAGGGGATATCCCCTCGAGGGTTAGATCCACTCCCGTTTAGATCTTATCCCAAAATTTTACCCTATCATATCGAACGTTAAACACATGTATGAAGTATTAAATATAGGCTAAATAACTAATTGCACATATTACGACTAATTTGCGAGACGGATCTTTTATGCCTATTGGTCAATTGTTTGATAATGTGGTGCTACGCAAACATTTGTTATTAGGCTTAATAAATTCGTCTCGCGGTTTACTAATGGATTCTGTAATTAATTTTTTTATTAGTACCCGAACACCCCATGCGACACCCTATATAATACCCGATGTGACACGCTAAAACTATCTAAACACCTTCTAAAAAATGATGAACATATCTGCAAGTGTGGAGAATGGTACAGTTATTACTGCTTGGTGTGTACATCAGCTGGTGAGCTAGTGAGCCTTAGAAGGTTAGTAAGATTGAGATCGATGTGCAGAGTAGCAGCAGTTGGGATGAATTGTACCTATGCTCCGCATGAATTGAATCGAATGAAATATGGATTGCTTCATGCACAAGTCCAATTAGAGGGCGTTTCAACTTGGGATGTCTGCAGTCGCTTTGTTCTTGTCATGAAAGGAGTGGTATATATTTCCTTTCGATCTGTGCTAGCTGCGAAGGCACGCATTAGTTGCAAACGACTTTGTATTATTAAATATATGATGCTAGCTACTAACAAATAATAGTGATGAAGCTTGATTGATTGTTTTGAACCATTAGCTACCAAAGTGAGTAACCTACAGATCATATGAAATTAATAAAGATTATTATAGCTAGTTTAATTGCCGACAGAGCACTGTCTATTTTCTCGGTCTGTCCCACTCTTTGACGACTCTGCATCCTACTCGATCGATCCATGTACATATATATGATTCCCAGTCATGCTATGCATGATTATATAAAGCCTGAATGAATGCCGCCGTCGCCGCTGTCCGTGGCCACGTCCTGCAGCTCAGATGTCCACTGCACCTGCGCCTCCTGGCTCCTCAACGACGACTGATCTACTACCACTGATTTCTGCTCGCCCACTGCTGCTGATGCCGGCTTCTGCTTGAGCTGGACTTCTTGGTGATGGTGCTGCTCGACGGCGAGCTGCGCCTGAGCATCCTGGCCGCGGTCGAAGAGGAGGGAGACGGAGCTGACGACGATGAAGAAGGCGACGAGGGAGGTGAGGATGGTCCTGAGCCCCAGCGGGGACTGAAGCACCGTCATCTTGTTGGTGGCAGTCGCCTGTGGCTTGTGGCAGCCGGCGGCCTCACCGGCTGTTGGTGGCGACTTCATTATCAACTTCTCCTCCTTAACTGCGCTTCTCTTGTGAACCTCTCTCAGATGGGAGAAGAGAGCACTCCACATGGCTATTTGGCTTTGGCTAGCTAGCTAAATGGCCTGAGTCCACTGGCACCTGCACAGGGTGAGTACCTCTCAAGCAACACTGACCCTTGGGCTAACATCCAATGCATGAGCTTAAATATGGGTTAGAATTGAATTGGAATGGTTGTGTGTTTGGAATGTGGTGGTGAAACTTATTCATCTGAAACATTCATCATCTCATTCTCAGCACATGCAACAACTCCATCATTATTCATGGCAAAGCGTGAGAGCAGGTTAGCCTTTTTAGATAGTAGTGAAACTGAAATGGCTCTGCATGTGAATGTTGGTCCCTCAGCTACATGTACTGTGCCCTGAATTTGCGAAATCATCTACAGTAGATCCTCCCTTGCTGCTTAATTATCATGTTCATACTGTGCCTCGTTTGGCTAACGAAAAGCAAACAGGGAAAATTAAAAGGTGATTTGAGGTAGCTAGAGTGCTGGTTTCTGGTGACCGACACCTCTCTATCTATAAGTCCACCACAGTATCGCACCAAACATGTACCAAAAAGATTATTCCGTGTATCAATTGTAAAAATGATGAGATTCACATGCAACTTAGGCCACGAAAAGTTGATGGTGAGCATTCAGCAAAGAAATCTTTTCCTTATCAAACATGCATTAACGAGATATATATAAGGTAATCTTTGTCCACTAAGCAAAGAAATGATCATACTTATTTTACATGTGTACATTCTTAGCTACTTTCAGAACATCTGAGTCAGCGATGATGTTGTATATTTTTTTGGTCCCTGCGTCGATGTGCATGCAACGGCGCCCCTGATCTTTCTGAACAACTACAACTGATGCATGTCGGTCTGTCTTTCTCTCTATAAGACTGGTTTCTGAATAATAAAGTTGTGAATTTTGATCGCAAATGTATATATAGCAGAAGATGAGTGAAAATATATAGTCCACCAGCCAGCATGCGCTTGGATTTACTTAGAAACGGACAATTAATAATGGTCCACACCGTCTTTTATTCGCCTTCCAATCTTTCTTTTCTGGCAAAAGTACGGCCGGGGATCAATAATGGAGTGGATATATAGGACATATTATTTTTTGTTTAATACCATGCATGCAGGTGCCTAGAGGTAAATGGCACATGATAAATCAAACATTCTAGCATCAATTTGGTATGGTGGTGGATATTCAAATATGTCCCTACTCAGTATTAAATAGTAGACTCCCTTTGCATTCTCTTCTTTCCACACATAGCATGAAATGAGTGCCTCCAAAGACCAAAATATAAAAAGGTTAGGTGAAAAATTATGTGGTGAGATTTGCTTTATTGTTTGGTATCCTGTCCTAATATATAAGTGGGGTCTAATAGGAATGCTTGGCTGCTGAAAACTTGAGAAAATATATATGCATGTACAGTACGGACGGTCATCCATGGTGCTAATCGGATAGCATGTTTCCATTTTCTTTATTAAAAAAAAACCTGTTTCTGACAGGTATATGATCGGCTGCATGCTTTGAGTAAGACCCTGTTTAGATCTCATCCTAAAATTTTACACCCTATCATATCGAACGTTAAACACATGTATGAAGTATTAAATATAAGCTAAAAATAACTAATTACACAGATTGCGACTAATTTGCGAGACGGATCTTTTATGCCTATTGGTCAATGATTTGATAATGTGGTGCTACAGCAAACATTTGCTATTAGGCTTAATAAATTCGTCTCGCGGTTTACTAATGGATTCTGTAATTAATTTTTTTATTAGCACCCGAAAACCCTATGCAACACCCTATATAATACCCAATGTGGCACGCTAAAACTATCTAAACACCTTCTAAAAAATGATGAACATATCTGCAAGTGTGGAGAATGGTACAATTATTACTGCTTGGTGGTACATCAGCTGGTGAGCTAGTGAGCCTTAGAAGGTTAGTAAGATTGAGATCGATGTGCAGAGTAGCAGCAGTTGGGATGAATTGTACCTAATGCTCCGCATGAATTGAATCGAATGATCAATATGGATTGCTTCATGCACAAGTCCAATTAGAGGGCGTTTCAACTTGGGATGTCTGCAGGTCGCTAGCTGTGTTCTTGTCATGCAAGGAGTGGTATATATTTCCTTTCGATCTGTGCTAGCTGCGAAGGCACGCATGCATTAGTTGCAAACGACTTTGTATTATTAAATATATGATGCTAGCTACTAACAAATAATAGTGATGAAGCTTGATTGATTGATTTTGAACCATTAGCTACCAAAGTGAGTAACCTACAGATCATATGAAATTAATAAAGATTATTATAGCTAGTTTAATTGCCGACAGAGCACTGTCTATTTTCTCGGTCTGTCCCACTCTTTTGACGACCTCTGCATCCTACTCGATCGATCCATGTACATATATATGATTCCCCAGTCCATGCTATGCATGATTATATAAAGCCTGAGATGAATGCATGAACTTGTGTAGTCAGGGGCTGAGCTACAGGGCAAAATCCATGGTTAATAAATTCCTCAGACAATGGAGATATCAAAATCTGCTGCAACCGTGATATCAAAGTGGTCCAGTTATATACTATTATATATTGGCTGTTAGGATTTATCTATCGGCTGGACGATCGGGCAACATCATCGATCGATCGATCTGTTGACAGTTAATTAGTTAAACAAACAAATTAAATTAACCGGCCTTGTGCGCACAAGAGTACAACGCTGTAATCACAATCAAACTCTCTCTGCTAGCTTAGTTTGCTGTTGATTGGTACGGTAGATCAACAGTTCTCTTGAGAGTAAAGACGACCACAAATTAGAGAGGGCCTACGCCTGCATGGCTGCATCTGCATTCACCTAACCTATATACCTCCGAGGGGCCATACTGTCTGGCCCCTTCTTTTCTCCGTCAAGGCATCAACTAACTAACTCACCAAACCCTCCCCCTTGTCTGACACTGTTTACACACAACTTACTCTAATGAAAATGATATATATCCTCTTTTTCTTTCCTTCTTTTTTTTAATTTATTAATTAAGGACAAAAACACTGATGACAATTAATCGATCGATCCTTCCTGGGCTAGCTTTCCAGATGGGCCAAACTAGAAAGGAAAGACCAGGTATTATATAATGGCCGTACGTACGTACGTACGTAGATTGATTGCATTATGCCTTCCAAATCTTCAGTCTGAAGACATAACATTGCATGTACAGTAGTAGCACGAATGAATGATTGGGGATCAAAACATAAGAAGGGATCCTTTTGAATGGTTATGTATCAAGTACAAGAAGAATCCAATGACTATTAGGGCAAAATCTAAATCGAGAGGCATTCGTTTTAGTGCTAACGAGAGACCTCTCAGATATTTGTCGAATATGTGTTAATTTGAAAGAATCTTATAGTTATAATACTAGTCTATCAAGCAGGTAGAAAATATATTCCTACCACATATGCTTTAAATGAAATTTTCTCTTAAATTACTCATCCGATTACATCATTGTGTTTGTAACAATTAAATCTTTAATATCGCACCAAACATGTACCAAAAAGATTATTCCGTGTATCAATTGTAAAAATGATGAGATTCACATGCAACTTAGGCCACGAAAAGTTGATGGTGAGCATTCAGCAAAGAAATCTTTTCCTTATCAAACATGCATTAACGAGATATATATAAGGTAATCTTTGTCCACTAAGCAAAGAAATGATCATACTTATTTTACATGTGTACATTCTTAGCTACTTTCAGAACATCTGAGTCAGCGATGATGTTGTATATTTTTTTTGGTCCCAGCGTCGATGTGCATGCAACGGCGCCCCTGATCTTTCTGAACAACTACAACTGATGCATGTCGGTCTGTCTTTCTCTCTATAAGACTGGTTTCTGAATAATAAAGTTGTGAATTTTGATCGCAAATGTATATATAGCAGAAGATGAGTGAAAATATATAGTCCACCAGCCAGCATGCGCTTGGATTTACTTAGAAACGGACAATTAATAATGGTCCACACCGTCTTTTATTCGCCTTCCAATCTTTCTTTTCTGGCAAAAGTACGGCCGGGGATCAATAATGGAGTGGATATATAGGACATATTATTTTTTGTTTAATACCATGCATGCAGGTGCCTAGAGGTAAATGGCACATGATAAATCAAACATTCTAGCATCAATTTGGTATGGTGGTGGATATTCAAATATGTCCCTACTCAGTATTAAATAGTAGACTCCCTTTGCATTCTCTTCTTTCCACACATAGCATGAAATGAGTGCCTCCAAAGACCAAAATATAAAAAGGTTAGGTGAAAAATTATGTGGTGAGATTTGCTTTATTGTTTGGTATCCTGTCCTAATATATAAGTGGGGTCTAATAGGAATGCTTGGCTGCTGAAAACTTGAGAAAATATATATGCATGTACAGTACGGACGGTCATCCATGGTGCTAATCGGATAGCATGTTTCCATTTTCTTTATTAAAAAAAAACCTGTTTCTGACAGGTATATGATCGGCTGCATGCTTTGAGTAAGACCCTGTTTAGATCTCATCCCAAAATTTTACACCCTATCATATCGAACGTTAAACACATGTATGAAATATTAAATATAAGCTAAAAATAACTAATTACACAGATTGCGACTAATTTGCGAGACGGATCTTTTATGCCTATTGGTCAATGATTTGACAATGTGGTGCTACAGCAAACATTTGCTATTAGGCTTAATAAATTCGTCTCGCGGTTTACTAATGGATTCTGTAATTAATTTTTTTATTAGTACCCGAACACCCCATGCGACACCCTATATAATACCCGATGTGACACGCTAAAACTATCTAAACACCTTCTAAAAAATGATGAACATATCTGCAAGTGTGGAGAATGGTACAGTTATTACTGCTTGGTGGTACATCAGCTGGTGAGCTAGTGAGCCTTAGAAGGTTAGTAAGATTGAGATCGATGTGCAGAGTAGCAGCAATGTGGGCCCCCACTATTTTTTTATTAACTTGATGTTAAACTGACAGTGGGTCCCATAGGGTTTATTATTATTTTTGGATGGAATTACCACGTAAGCGCCACGTCAATGCCACGTTAAATGAAGACCGAGTCAAACCAGCCACGTAGGCGCCACATCAGCCAAAACCACCGTCAAAACCATCGAGGGACCTTATCTGCACCAGTTTTGATAGTTGAGGGATGCATTGTATCTGTTTTTCGGTTGAAGGACGAAAATCGAATTCGTTGACAAGTTAAGGGACCTCAGTGAACTTATTCCAACATAATAATCATCGTTAGAGGAAGGAATAAGTTCATCTAAGGTCCCTTAACTTTACACCGAATCCGATTTTCGTCCCTCGATCGGAAAACCAGACACAAACGGGTCCCTCAACTATCAAAACCGGTGCAGATTAGGTCCCTCGGCGGTTTTGAGGGCGGTTTTGACTGACGTGGCGCCTACGTGGCCAATTTGACTCGGTCTTCGTCCGACATGGCATTGACGTGGCGCTTACGTGGCAATTCGACCCGGAAAATAATAAAACCTGTGGACCCACATGTCAGTCCCACATAGATAATAATTAAAAAAATCGTGGGACCCACGTGGGTCCACATGTCAGTCAAACTCACCCTTTCATCTTCTTCCTCCCCTCTCCCCATCTCCCTCTCTTCATCTCTCTCCCCTTTCCTCTCCTCTTCCGGCAAGAGCGCGAGCTGGAGGGGGCGGCGAGACCAGCGCCCGCCGGCGAGAGCAGTGAGCTGGAGGAGGAAGCCGGGGCAATAAAAGGGGATCGGAGACGGCGGTGGGCGGAACAAATCGACCCGGGCGGCGGCAAGTCCCCCCGGAGTAGCGCCGGTAATCAAGATCCGACAGTGGCCGCCGGTAGAAGGCGGGTGGCCGGCGGGAGAAAGGGGCGGCGTGCAGCATGGTCGCCGGAGAGGAGGAGATGCGGCCATGCTGGGAGGCGTGGCGTGGCAGCTGGAGAAGGAGGATGTCGCCGTGCGCTGCTCCCCCCGGTAGTGGCGGCGACGCGGGGGTCCTGGGAGTCGCCGAGGATGCCGAGGTTGACGTCGACGTCGTCGCCCGGCCACGGCCATGGCGTCCTCGTCCGCATCCGCGTGCGCCACAGAAGCGGCGGCATGGGAGCGGCGCCTCAGCTGCTGCGGCGGCGGCGTCAATGGGAGGAAGGGGAAGCGGAAGCTTCTCGCTCCGGTGGGCTGCTGCTGACCAGCTCAGTGGCGGTGAAGCGCGACGGATCGAGCGGCATGTCAACCTCACTCCCCTCTTCTTCCACCTCTCAACCTTTTTTGTCGTGGGAGCCGGCGTGGTGACTGGGCATCGGCGGCGCGTAGGAACACAATGCAACGGCGGCGTGGAGGAGGGCGGCGTCGTTGGCGCGGCAAGGGAGGTGCTGGCAACGACGGGGGCGGTGGGAGATGAGGAGAGCGTCGGTAGCGCGGGAGAGGGTGACGGGCGGCGTGGCAAGGGAGGAGTTGAGCAGCGGTGGGAGAGTGGGAGGGGCGACGGCGGCAAGGGAGGAGCTGAGCGGCGGCGCGCGGCGGGAGAGAAGCTAGGCGGCGACCGCCGCCGGGAGGGCGTCGCGACGGCGGCAGAGAGATGGGCGGATGCCGGCTGCCAGCGGGAAGAAGGTGCAGTGCCCCGCTTCTTGCCACTGCCGCTCTGGCCGCCGCGCTCCGCCTGCCCCACTCCGCTCCGCCCGCGGCCCACCGCCGCCTGCTCCGCTCGACCGCCGCCGTTCCGTCCCCGGACCTGCTCCGCTCCGGCCGCCTCGTCCATCGCCCGCTCTAGTCGCCGCCGCCTCGCTCCACCGGTTCAGTGAGGAAAGAGAGAGATGAAGAGAGGGGAGATGGGGAGAGAGGAGGAAGAAGAGGGGTGAGGATGACACGTGGGGCCCACGTGGGTCCCACGATTTTTTTTATTATTTTCTATGTGGGACTGACATGTGGTCCCACGGGTTTTATTATTTTTCGGGTCGAAATGCCACGTAAGCGCCACGTCAATGCCACGTCGGACGAAGACCGAGTCAAATTGGCCACGTAGGCGCCACGTCAGCCAAAACCGCCCCCAAAACCGCCGAGGGATCTAATCTGCACCGGTTTTGATAGTTGAGGGACCCGTTGTGTCTGGTTTTCGATCGAGGGACGAAAATCGGATTCGGTGTAAAGTTAAGGGACCTAAGATGAACTTATTCCTTAGAGGAAAGCCCTGGTTCGGCCCGGCACGGCCCAGCCCTACAATCCCTCCCAACTCCCGTGATTCTCACAGGATCGGTTGCTCCGTCGTGGGCGCCGCCGTCGGCGCCGAGAAGGACGCGGCGTGGACCCAGAGCAGCGACGCCACGGAGACGAAGACCACGACCAGAGCACGGCGATGGTCGGCGCGCCCCGGTCTCGCGGCGCCAGGAGCCCCCGGAGGAATCCCTGAAGGTGCGCCACCACCCACCCGGCGAGCGCCAGCTTCGCGCGAGCGCGCCCACGACTGGTAGTACCCGTGGTCCACCCCGTACGCCACCGCCGCCACCACCCCGGCGAGGTTCGCCACCACCACGCTCGTCGGCGCCACCACCAGGTTCGTCCACCGCATCGTAATCTCCGATGCCAATGCTGCCTCCTCTTCCCCGTCATCGTCTCCTGCCGCCGGTCGCTTGGGTGGCGAAGCTGCCGTCTCCGTGGAGAAGGCACGTCGATCCCGGTGCACGCTCAGGATGCCCTGGAACACGGCGGCGAGGCTCGCCGATGTGGCGGTGACCATCCAGAGTTTCTCGTCTCGCCACCACGCCCGCAGTGGCACGCGGCTCCACCTCAGCTCGAGCGCGACCGACGCGGCCACGGAGAAGAGCAGCAGGATGAGGAGGACGCCGTCGTAGTAGCTCACGTCGCCGGGGAACGTGGACTTGCCGGTGAGGAGGCAGACGGCCGGAGCGCGCAGTAGACGGTGAGCGGGAGGGAGGCGAGCGGGTAGGCGGCGCGGGCCACGTAGCCCAGCCGCTGCAGGAGCCCGAGGCGGCGGCCGGCCAGACGGGGCTGTGCCGCCGGCTCAGCAGGATCCCCATGGCCGCCACCGCTCGCCGCGACGCCCCCGAGGACGTCCGCGGGGCTGATGGCGCGCGTGTACCTCCTGAACGCCGGCCTCGCCGGCGAGCAGTACGCCGACGACCACCCGCGCGCGTGCATCCGGAACCCCGTCGCCACGCCGCCGCCGTACATCCATCCAATCTGCCGAGAACAACGACATCAACATCATCCATGGGAGCGGAGCGGAAGGCGAAGGGATCATCGGCGAAGCTGCCACCTCTTTGCCCCATCTCGTCCTCTCCTCGAACGCGCAGCTGATGACATGGATGGCCTCCTTGAGGAGAGATCGCGCTCGCGCCACGGTCGCGTCAGGCGAGCCACCGTCGCCGCGCCTCGCCGCCCTTGCTCCTCGAACGCCGAGGCGATGAACGCGGGAGACTGGCCGAAGTGGCGCTCCAGCGCGGCGCGGTACGCGCGCAGCCTCCTCCTCTTCCTCCTCCTCCTCCCCGCCGCCGCCGCCTCCTGTTCGTCGGAGTCATCCTCGAGTCCAGCAACGGCACGGCGGACATGGACCTCCTCATCGCGTTCATCCTCTTCCCCTCCCGAAGCAGCACATCCTCCTCCAGTCCGCCGCCGTCTCCATGTCGTCGCCGTCGTCAGCCGCCGCCGCGGCTCGAACCCGTACAGCGCCTTCCGGCTGAAGCAGCAACCGGAGCCGACGTACACCGGGCCCTGGATGCCATCGAGGCATTTCATCTCGATCTGCACCACATCGAGCAGCAAGAATCAGCGAGATCACGCAATTCAGCAACATGGACATTTCGTCTCTTACATCGAAGAAGACGGAGTCGCCGCCGCCGCCGCCGTCGTCTCCATCGCCGCCGCCGCCGCCGCCGTCGCGCAGTGCGAACTGACGAAGCACGTCCTGTTCCCGGCGACCGGGTCCATCAGGAAGCACATCGCCTCCCTCAGCGCGCTGCTGCTGTTGACGCAGTGGTCGTAGTCCAGGTTGAGGACGTAGGCGCCATTGGTGAGCACGGCGGATACCCTGAGCTGCACCGACCAAACCAAAATTCACATCGCAACCAGATCAACACGCCATGGACAGGCAGGCAGTGTGGCAACGCACCAGCGCGTTCATGGCGCCGGCTTTGCCGTGGTGCCGGAAACCCGGACGCTTTCCCGCGACACGTAGAAGAGACGCGGGAGTCGCGCCCGTCGACGTCGTGGTCGCCGGGTGACCCAGGAGCACCTGGAGAGACGAACCAGCTTGATCAAAATGATGACAAGCGCTCGAGAGAAGAGACGGGAATTTTATGGAGAGGTTTTTTTGATCGATCACCTGAATCATGGCAGGGTGATCCCGCGAGTTGTTCCCCGGCCACGGCGTGCCGTCCGACATGATCCATCCTTCCTCCGGCACCTTGCGCGCCCTCGCGGCGAGGTGTTCATCCTCACCTTGAACTCCTCGTACTCCCTCTGCAGCAACGGCGATGGATTCATCGATGCGTGCATGCCTATAAGGTGTTCGGCGCTATCGCTCACCCCACCTTCATGGCGCGGCGGTCCTTGACGAAGGACGGCGCGGCCCGGTCGCGGAGGTAGTCACTCCGCGGGCGAAGTAGAGCTCGGGGGCCCTCGGCTCCACGCCGTGGCGGCGGCAGAAGGGGACCCACCGCCTCGCGAGCCCGCCGCCTCGAAGAGCGACTCGAACACCAGCATGTCGGCGCCGTCGTCGTGGACGTTAGCAGGCGACCGCCGCCCGCCGGTAGTCCGCCGCGAGCACCGACAGCACGGTGTTCGCCGTCGCCAGCGGGGGCTCCCTCGCCGCGTCCGCCGCGGCGACGAACACGTCCACGCCCGCCAGCCGCGACGCCTCCCCGCCCTTCTCGTACCTGCATGGGCAGGAGGAGTCTCTGTCTCAGTGTCTCGCCTCACATGGCCGCCGGCCATGGCGATCGAGATGACCTTGAGGCCAGCCTGTCGAGGTACGTGACGCGGTTGGCCGGGGAGAGCTTCGGGAGCTGGGCGATCAGCCATGACGCGGCGAGCCAGAGCTCGCACGCGACGGACGTCACCCACAGCGCGTGGGCGTCGGCGACGGGGCGGGTGACGCGGTAGCGGAAGAAGGCGGCGAGGAGGACGAGCCGGAGCGCGACGGCGGCGCGGTACAGGTTGAGCTCGCCGGACGTACGGACAGCCTGCTGCTGAGAGGCTCAGGTAGTTCATGGTCATCACCACTGCAAAAACACAAACCCCAAAATTTTCATCAATTTTTTTTTCGCTTCCAATCTTAATGACCATGTTACTAATTTGATTACCCATTTTCAGAATTGGTTATGAACAAATTAGCATGGAAATGGTTTAGCATTGTGGGATTGATGCTATAACTGAAACATTTTCAGTTCTTACCTTTCTGAAGATGCAGGCTCAGGATCAGGGCATTCTACAGCATAATCTCTGGGCTCTCTCCATCCATCTCGGAGCTAACAGGTAACACAATTCAGCAAAACACTTGATTCAGTTTTTACTCTTATCTACAAAATCATCTCAATAGCGTAAGTTTGGATTGCTACTAAAGAGTCTAAGACCAGACAAAACTCTCTTAAAAATGGTGTCTGAATAACTATACCATTGGTGTCAAACCCAATCACACCCTAGATGGCTAAATCATATAGTTTAAGTTTTAACTATCCAACTAAGACGTGACAAAATTCCGTATTAATAACTTCCTGCGATGATTGCAAGGCAGCCTCGGTGAAAGAAACAACTTACGTAGCTAGACAAGCAAACTATCTCTGTGCAGTATCGCCAAAGTAACAGACAAAGTGGACAATACAGAGGATGAGTTCGTTATGTATCGTGCTGAGGAAGCGAGGAATCAGGGGATGCAGTATCTATTGATTCTCTCCTGTAATTTTACTGAGTGAGCTATATTGAGGCCTAATGACAAACAAAAGAACACATACACCAAAGACCGTTTTTTTAGATAGAATGGTATTCTTATTTCTTCCCGTGTTTGTGCAGGGACAAACCTGATCGACTTACAAGCTGAACAATCCGTTAGCTTAATCTTCGATCTCCTTACAGGTAAATACAATCGTATAGAAAAACATAGAAAATTAAATCCGATGAGCGCTCTGAAATAAGTTCATTTCCATCATGCATTACACTCACACAATCAAATTCCTCCTGAATACCGGCTACTGTTCCTCACAGTATACCGTACTGACACTGTCATCTAGACGTTTGTGCACACCATTTCACGGCCGGAATTACATATTATACACATTTATTACACTTTTGCAGGGCTCATCCGCGCAATAGGAGGTAGACATGGAAACAATTATATGCCTTCCAGAGTTGATTCGAGAAGGCATAAATAGGTAAGGTCATTTGTCTCGATCTGGCTAGCACTAACGAAGGAACGAGTACTTATTCAGGTGGCATAGCCAGAATGGTTGTATTTAATGTAGTACTACCTCCTCCCAAAATAAGTGTAGTTTTGCACTATTTATGTTCAACGTTTAACCGTTTGTCTTATTTTGAAAATTTTTTATGATTAGTATTTTTATTGCTATTAGATGATAAAAACATGAATAGTACTTTATGTTGACTAAATGTTTTTAATTTTTTCACAAATTTTTCAAATAAGACGGACGGTTCAAACGTTTGAATGAACAGTGCAAAACTGCACTTATTTTGGGACGGAGGTAGTAATTAATTTTATCTAAGAAACTACTTCTTTGAGTCTTAGTTGTGACTCTGCCAAATGAGGCTAAGCCAAGCTAACAAACATAATCGAACTCCAGATTCCAGACTACAGATTGGCGGTTACTAGCTGTCTCCGCCGGCCTGCTGTCTGGCCCTCTTCTGTTTGCTGTCTGGTTTCTCAGCACCTGGAAACAACCCCCCACATGAAGTTAAAACATATGTCATCTCAGCATGTACCAGCCACCAATTAATATAATCTTCAGATTACCCCGTCTATAGGCAGCTTTTGATTTTTTTCTGGCATTCATGACCTATCTCGTTTATGTACTATTTAGTTGTAGTATAATCAGGGTGCTATTTGACAGAAGCTTACTTTACAAGGTTATCAACATAATTAAAATTGTGTCAACTGTTCAATTAAGTGTGTATGAAAGAGGGCTTCTGATCAAGAATTCAGAATTATGCATCATGCACATGTTCTGCAGTAGGAAATTCGATCGAGAATACAGTTTTATTTACCTGCCTAAGCCATCTGATTCTCTTTTGCAGGGTAGGAGAGCCTCTCCTCCAGGCTCTGAGTTGCTCCTCTCCAGGTCCTTCACCCTCGCCTCCCAGCTCGCTCATGTACGCCTTCTATTCCTCTCCCGAGCCTGCTGCCGCTGGCACACCCGGTTCCCAGCATTCTAGATGCGATTAATTCCCAAACGCCGCCACAAAACTTAAGGGTCTTAGAAGAATTAGCTAGCGTGGTGTATATATAATTGAGAACAAATTTATATGGTTTCTATTATGCATGGGCCAGTCACTAAAAGTATGCATTTAGTACTTGTGTAGTCAAACACAAGTTAAGCTATTTTTTTCTAAAATTTAACTTTACTGAGACACATATATTGAAAGACAATAATTTAAGGTAGCCAACTTTGTCCTAGCACAAGGTTAAGTACCGTCAAATTAAGCCTTGTTTTGATTTTTGAAAGTCCAAAATGTCTTGCTTTTGCAAACCACAAAAGGAAGTAAACATTCTAAGAAAATGTCTTTTAAGCGGAAAAATACATGGTTTGATTAATTTGGGTAGTACTGATTTGTTATATTGTACCTTATGTCTAGGCATTGGAGCTAAAATAACAAGTAATACAAAATATGGTACTAGTTAATACATAATACATGTAAATCGGATATGGTTTTTATATTATGAGATTTTTCAATCAAATAAAGAAAAATGCAGCGTAAATTAATTAATTCAAAATAATTATCTAGGCTAAGCTTTTGGTTTTATTTGACATAATCCGAATCAATATGCATGTGTAATAATATCATTTTTGAAAATTTATTAGAACAAATATATAGCTTGGATTTCAAATGTCTATATATTCCCTCCCGTTTTTTTAAATATTTTGACGCCATTGACTTTTTTTAAATATGTTTGACCATTCGTCTTATTCAAAAAATTAAGTAATTATAATTCTTTTCTTATCATTTGATTCATTGTTTAAATATATTGATTATGTTACAATATAGTTTTTATATTTTCCACAAAAGTTTTTGAATAAAGTACGAACGGTCAAATATGTTGCTAAAAAAATCACGGTGTTAAATGATTTAGAAACGGATTGGAGTATAAAATCTACACCATCTTATTTTCACACCTTACAGATGAAATGCACATGTTCCATGTGTCAAAGAATTTTGCATTTTGCAGAAAAGGTCAACAATCTGATTGGAATAACATCACCATATGCTACAAGTACCGCTAAACGAACCTTCCCCCAATAGACCTGAAAGTGTTTGGGGCCATTTGTCCAACATAGGACATATTATTAATTCTTCACATGTAATTCGCTCGAGTACAAAGCATCGAGCAGTTTCAAACAACTTGCCCAAATTGTTGGAATATTGTTATACAACAAGAATCTTGATCACATGTTAACATGTTTGTCTAGATGCTTATTTAAATGATTGTTAGAGATATTACCATGCCAAATTTGAAAGATACAAATGGAAACATCCAATTTATTTGTTGGTGTTACAGTTTCTAAGAAAAGTTTGTCTGATTTTTTTCAAATTGGAATGGGCAGTTTACATAGTACGATGTACCCGGTTTATAAAATGCGTTGCCGTTTGACCTTTTCCAATCGAACTTTTCAAATTTTGATTACAGTAAATTTTTTAAAGTACCATAATGCATCGATTCTGTAGTAATTTTATAATTAAATCTTTGTTCTTGAACTTGCTGATTTAATAAACTTTATGTTAAAATAAAAAGTAGTCCAATGCCGTACCTTGAAGACCAATAAAAAGTTAGTATGATAAGAAGTTTAACGATATTATTCTCTTCCATCTCAAATAAATTAGCCTAACTGAATATGACACATTCTAGTACTATAAAATTTCTGAACAAATGTCGTGTGTCCGTATTGGATTGACTCATTTATGGGACGAAGAGAGTAACTTTATGGCCTAAGTGATCGAGTATTAGACTTCTGACGGGAGCATTATTCATATATGTTTTTCCCTAAAACAAAGCAACTAATAAGAATCAGCCTCCTAGGCCCTAATAATATAAAACAGTTATATACATTGAGTTTTCTGAATGAAAAGCGACTTGGCGTACAGTACAAATGCTACAATTACGCATATAGGAATAACTACGCATGATGTACGTATGTACGGTTTGGATCGAGCTAAGTACTAGTATGACAGTATAGTACAATACAGTACAGTATATACGAAGTGTGGAGGCCTATACAACTACACACCTTTGAGCGCCGGTGCTTCCTTGTCGGCGGGGGCTGCGTCCGCGGCGGCGCCCGCTGCTGCTGCTGCCGGCGACGCCGGCCTGCGCGCGGGCAGGACGACGACGTCCCTAGCCGCCGTCGCCGCCGCGTCACCTGCAACCCGAAACACTACCTTCTGCGCCCGACGTCGACGTCCCCGCAGCGCCACAGCCCGAACTCCGGCCACCCTCCCTACTATCTCCTCGTCGTCTGCTATCCATCCCTGCCAAACGAGATCAAAAAAAATCTGCATAATTAGGATCGAGGCAACAAGCGACCACCCAATCCATGGGATCGGAATTGGTGATCATCGATCGTCAAGAACCACACACACACAAAAATTAAATAAATCAGACATGGAACGATCAGAGATCGAGCGTGTGCGTGCCTTCCTGTGGCGTCGTGGTGTTTGGGCGGAGTCCGAAACGACCTCTCCTGCTGGAGCGGCCCGCCGGCGGACGAGCTCTCCGGTGATCTCGTTGCATTCTCTTTCCTCGCTGTCCAGCTTATCCCAGCTCGCTATCACTCATATGCAACCACTAGCTCGATCGTCTGGGAGCTGAGATAGCAAGCAAGCTAGATAGCTAGGAATTAGTAATGTGGCACGTTTCTCTGTCCCCTGGTGTGTCTCACTGGATTCTTGTTTTGTTTGGATCGAAGTAAGTAATGGGGGTTATATAGCACAGTGCCTGTGCTCCGGACATGGCCACTCTTTTTGTCGAAAACAGATTATGCGAACATTGGGACATTTAGCAGCCCAACCCCTGTCATTTCCATGTATACAACAAGTGCTAACTACTTTACCTTTTCTTTTCAAGATGACCAAAGAAAGACGCACACAAACCCACACTCACGAATTCACCACCTTAAACACTCGCTTTAAGAGAGAGAGGTCGTTGTCACAATACAAAATTTTGTATATATTACTGGTTCAAATCTATGCTCTATCATCAATGTTGGTAAAAAGATCCAGAGTCTTTCATGCAATAGGTGTAAACATATGTTTTTCTTGAACTGGGATTTTTTTTTTTGTGGCTGTGTTAACAAGTAATCTACTCTCTTGATACGTATACTACGGGACGGTGTCGGTGCAAGGTCTGATCTGGCCAAAGCTTTGAATATGCAAAATAACATGTTTTTTCCACGGCGTCTTCACAGGGCATTTGTGGAGATCGATCAGAATTCAGCTTTCATCTATTTCAGTGGTATAAGATCGCGACGATTTCAACCTCCTGCTACCAATTCTGATTTGTTGTTCAAAACATTCTATTCCTCTGTTTCTGGCGCGGTGTGCTATATCATTCGAGCAGAACGATGAATTCCACGGAGAACCTTCATCAATTTCCAAAAGATTTTTGAAGATTATTTGTTTGGAAGATGCAAAAACTCTTTGGATGCAAGAAAGAATATAAGAGAGCACCCATGTAGTTCGCATTGGAAAGAAACTCTTCTCCACCTTCATTTGTAATCCGTAAAAGACAATAATTCTGTTAATTTAGTAATGGAAGTGTTTATGGTGGGAAAGTCTCTCCCTGTCTACCTTTGGCAAAAAAAAAACATACTACCTCTGTGTTTAAATAAATAACGTTATTGACTTTTAAACATACGTTTATGACCCATTCATTTTATAATGCTAATTATTATTTATTATTTTCTATGAGTTGTTTTATCACCTAAAAAGACTTTAAGCATAATTTAAGTAAATTGCGCTCACGGTACATAAACTACGGTGGTGGGTGCAAATAAGTATAACAACTTGCAAATTGCTCATTTCCGATACCAACAACTTGCCAAGTCCTGTGCGAACTGAGCCAAAAAACAACCCTTCTGCAAGCCAAAATTGATCTAATATTGTACATATTGACGAGTAATATTACACATCAAAATTTGGATTTGATAAAATGTGTAATCACTATTCCACTTGATATTTTCAATATTGTTAGGTTGACAAAAGTGAAACAATTATCCAAATGTCCAACCATGGAAATAAACTTTTAAAAATAAGTTTTGGTGAAAGGCCCTGAGGATGGAAAAATAAAATAAATTTCTAGGAGGCTAAGGCATAGACGAAAAATTTTCCCTGGTCCCCAAACATTATACGAAGTTATACAGAGGACAATTTTTTCCAAGACATGAAAAAATTCTTTCTATTGCAAATCAAAAATGAAATTTTACACATTATAAATTCTCTTTTTCTTTGGTTCGTAAATCACACACCAAACATGCGTCATTACATGTAAGCTGTCATGCCATCTATTTTGTGATGTACAACGATTTGGTTTGCATGACAATTTTGGCCCAATTCGCACGAACTATCAAGTTACTACATTAGGAATAAGCAATTTGCAAGTTGTTGTATCTATTTGCACCCACCACACAAGTTCATATTAACCACGAGCGCAATTTACTCCATAAAATATTATATCTTATATATTTACATAACATCGTGAATAATACGAATGGTCAAAAATCAATGCGCAAATCCT
>CM020180.1:39640315-39678466 GCA_009805545.1 Oryza longistaminata
GGGTCCCCATGTCATTCTCACACCTCTCCTCTCTCCATCTCCCCCCTCTTCATCTCCCGCCGGCGGCGAGGCCTACCGGTTCACTGTCGATCCCCGAGTCATCAGCACGCACGCCAATGTAGCCCTCCTCCGCGTGCCGCACCCCTACGATGAGCTCCACCGGGGCATCGAATCCTACGACTCCTTCCGCTCCGGCGGCTACCGAACCCGCGCGTCTCCCCCTTCCGCAACGAGGAGGTCGCCATTGTCCGCTGCTCCGGCGAGACCCGCTACGTCATCACCGGCTTCATGCCCACCATCAACCACCCCATGAAGCCGGCGGCAGATGGTGCCCTGGTGCGCCCTGCTGGTGCCGCGAGGAGTGCGGCTGGTACGGAGGCGCCTCGGCGAGCAGCCTCCTCTGAGCCGCCATCGCTGCCACGGGGAGCTAATGAAGCAGAGAGAGAGAGATAGAGAGAGCGCTTGGTGGCCGGATTAGCAGCAACAAATCAAACAAAGGAATATTAACAGTAGTAGCTAATTAGTAGAGGTAGGAGTGGCACCGCAAGAACACAAGAACAACAGCTCGATTACTAGTTTACTACACCGGCGACGACGACGACGATGTCATCTTCCCCGGTGGATTCGGCGGTGGCGGAGGAGGAGATCAGCCGCGGGCAGTGGGAGATGCGGGAGCAGCCGCAGTGGTAGGGGTTGGCGGAGGCGCCGGGGCGGCAGTTGTAGTAGCTGGCGTCACGACGAGAGCACGGGGCGCTGTCTCGGCGCAAAGACTAGTAGCTGATGTACCCTCTCCCGGCGAGCACGCGTCGGTGCGCCTCGCCGGACGCTGACCCACCGTGCCCCTGCACTCGCCGCGTGCGCCGCCGGTGGCTGACAGTATCCCCAGCTGCCGCCGATGGAGGAGGGATGTGCGGCGGTGTGTGGTAGGTGCTCTCCTCCGGGATCACCGTCGCCTGGTGGTGGTGATGCCGATTCCCCCCCGGCCGATGACTTTCCCGTCGTGCCTGGAGAGAGGACAGGGAAGATGGGGAGAGAGGAGGAGGAAGAAGAAGAGAGTGGGAATGACGTGTGGGACCCACGTGGGCCCCACCATTTTTTATTAATTTGGCTGAAGCTGACATGTGGGGCCCATGGGGTTTATTATTTTTTTCGGATCGAATTGCCACGTAAGCGCCACGTCAATGCCACATTAAATGAAGACCGAGTCAAACCAGCCACGTAGGCGCCACGTCAGCCAAAACCGCCGTCAAAACCGTCGAGGGACCTCATCTGCACCGGTTTTGATAGTTGAGGGACGCATTGTATCTAGTTTTTCCGTTGAAGGACGAAAATCGGATTTGTTGACAAGTTAAGGGACCTCAGATGAACTTATTCCTATTATGTTTGGACTTTGGATAGACTCCCCCACTCTCCATGCTGAAAAGAGAACTGAAATTTCAAAGGAATAAGTCCATTTTACCTCCCTCATCTCTTGCTCTTGTGTGAATAACATCCCTCAACCGGAAAACCGGGTATAACGCCTCCTTCTTCTCTGAAAACCAGAGCAAATCATCTCCCTCGTCGGTTTCGGAGGCAGTTTTGTCCTACGTGGCACTTACGTGGCGGGTTGACTTTCATATGGCATCGACGTGGCGCTTGCGTGGCACTAAAATAAAAACAAATGTAAATGGGACCCACATTATTCTAAGAGGAGGAGTACCGGAGGGGCACAGACTGGAGAACGAATAGCCAGCCGCCATCGCTGGCTCGCTGCGAGGCGACGCAAGGAAAGGCGTCCCACGAATGCGAGCGGCGCGGTGCGGCGCGGAGTCACGAATGGCAGACCCACAAGACTTGGCAACGGCGTTGCGCGGACAACAAAGCGGTGTCGCGGGTGTCGGCGGCGGCGTGGTGTACAAGCGAAGCCCGAAGTCTCGAAGGGAGTAGCGCTGGCGCCCTGGTGGCTCCGCCTGCACTCAACCCAAGTTGCCTCTTGGGCTGTTGGGTTTCATTGTTTGGGCCTGGTTATTTTAAGGAAAAAGTACACCGAAGGTCCCTCAACTTGTTATCGAGTTACAAAATCGTCCTTGAATCAAAAAATCGATATAACGCATCTCCCGACTTACAAAACCAGTACGAACTAGGTCCCTCAGCGGTTTTGTCTCCGGTTTTATCCGACGTGGCAGTTGACTTAGTGGGCCCCACACGTCAATCTCTTCTTCCCCTTCCCTCTCCACCTCTCTTCCTCTCTCCTCTCGTCTCCTCTCTTCTCCACATGTGGCGCTGGGGGAGTAGCTGGGCACGACCGCACGGCAGGGCGGTGCAGTTGACGTGGGCGGCGGGGGAAGGAGCTGGGAGGCAACGACGGGAAAGAGTTGGGCGCGAGCGGCTATTGACGGGGGGGAAGAGATAGGTGTTTGTGGGCCAAAATCAGGTGTAGTCCCAGGCCCACAGGGACTACCCCTAGATACGCCCCTACGACTCAGAAGTATAAGAGTAAATCACCCTATATATAACTCTATACAAAACAGTGAGAATCATGCAAAGGGATAAAAAGGGAAAGTCTATTCGTCACTCGAGGAGATGATCCACATTTTTACGTGTCACCTAAAAAGTTATAAAAAAAATATAAAATATATCAATATGTGACACTCCTATATCACTTCACAAACCTGAAAAATTCAAATTCAACTTATACTATACATAAACAAAAATAAATTTAATATCAAATAGAATACGTAATCTACAGTCAAATTTATTGTTTTTTTATAATTGTATAGATCGGATATGAACTTACATACTTGTGAAATGGCATATTATATATTAATCTATCTTACTAAACTTTTAAACATATTTTGATATCTAATTTAGATGATATACTCCACTATAAAACGCGAAAGACCTTGAAAGACGAAAATCAATCTCCACGCACATGTAATACTCGTTTGCGGTCACTCACTGATCCTATCCTACTATGCCTACGAAAGTCAAGAACAAATCCAGTCTTCCAAGTCTTCCAACCATAGCTCGACACGTCTGCCCGCTGCTTAGCACGCTTTCGGGCACAACACAGCGACCCGAGTAGTAATTACCCGTTTCCCTAAATAGGAGTACACGTAATAGGAGCCAACCCGATGGCACACCCATCGCCGCCACACGCACCGGAAAGCCGAACCAGCGACGAGACACTGTTCACGAGTACGAACGCGCCGGTCCATCGACGCCTTTCCTACGGATTCGCAGCGAAACACCCATGCATCTGTCTCATGGAGCTACACTTCGAGAAGTTAAAATAGCAGGCTATAAACTAGCTATAAACATATTATAAGAAGATAAATAAGGAAAGAGAATGGCAGCAGGCTACAGATTTATAGCCAGCTGTAGCACGGACTCCAAGACGCGGTATGCGTATGACATGTGGGACCAGGTATTAATAGTCTAGTACTCCCTCCATTCTAAGGGCCCCTTTGATTCGCAGGATAGGAAAAACACAGGAATAGGAAAAACACAGGAATTGAAGTAGTATGATTCTTCAATCCCGCAGGAATCAAAAACATAGGAAAAAATGAAAGGTGCCCTTTGATAGTGCTATAGGAAAAATACAGGATTTCTCTTCCGGTTTGAATTTGAACAGATAGCCGTTGGCGTTCAAAGCAAGTACTAGCCGTTGCATGTCCTTATATATATTGCTGTAGCTGCAACTGGACATCAACAAAACTAGCTCACCTCACCTTCGATTGTATCGGCCAAGCATGACAAGAGCTCAAACGTGGCAATTCATTTGGTAAGTCATAAATGATTTTTTTTCTTTTTGGTATGTATGTAAGGATTAGCAACTTATTTGCTTGCTTCTGCTCTCCTATAGATATTGGTAGACCAAACCATCAGATTTATTATTTGTTGTTGATTTCCCCTGTGATTGTCATGGATCCAAGTTATCGACGACGGTCACAGAATGAAGATGAGTTCATGCTTTTTGTTCTCCCTACCATCGAAGGAGATTCGTCACAACCATCATCTAGTAGGAAACCGATGCACACATCAAAACTTTCAGGGGCTTGTCGTGTTAATGAAATCTTAACAGGTCATCAGAGCCTAAGCAAAAGGAATTTTCGCATGGAAGTTAATGTTTTTCGAGCTTTAGTCGATAAGTTGCGTGAGAAACAACTACTTGCTGATGCAAGAGATGTCTCAGTAGAAGAACAAGTTGCTATATTCTTGTATGCACTAGCAAAAAATGCAAGTAATGAGACCTTGCAAGATCAGTTTCAACACAGCGGGCAAACAATAAGCAAGTATTTTGGGGTTGTGCTTGATGCAGTTACACAACTTACATGTGTATATATACGGCCACCTTTCCTACACCCCCATCATATCTTGAGAAGACCAAAATTTCACCCCTTTTTTGAGGTATGAACAGATTCATGTTTTGATTTTTTTTTTTTTACTTTGAGTTAAACCAATCATTGTACATAAAAAGACTTAATCAAGGTTATATTTGTATTTGTATAGAATTGTGTTGGCTCTATTGACGGGACACATGTACCAATGATACTTCCACTAGACCAGCAAGAACCATACCGGAATAGAAAGCAAACAATTTCTCAGAATGTTATGGTAGCTTGCGACTTCGATCTGAAATTTGTACATGTACATGCCGGCTGGGAGGGATCAGCTTCAGACGCAAGAGTTCTTCAAGATGCACTAAACCATGGTTTTGAAGTACCTCCTGGTAAATTTTTTCTTGTAGATGCTGGTTATGCAAATACAACACAGTTTCTAGCACCGTATCGTGGGACAAGATATCATTTAAAGGAACAGGGCAGAGCTAATCAGAAGCCACAAAATTATAAGGAGTTATTCAATCTTCGGCATGCACAACTCAGAAACCATATAGAGAGAGCAATTGGTGTATTAAAAATGAGATTTCCTATACTAAAGACCGGCTCACACCACCCAGCTCGTAAACAAGTTGATATTTCGGTTGCTTGTTGTGTTCTACACAACTTCATACGCCTGCATAATGGAGATATGGTGTGGCCAAGTAATTGTCGTTTGGAGATTGATCCAGATCATATTGTTGATGTGCCAAATGGAGACGAGAACTATAATGGTGATGTACAAGAATTTAACAACTCTAGAGAAGCTGGGAATAGAAAACGAGATGACATGGCACAACGGATGTGGAACCATTACATAGCACGAAGGAAATAATATATTGCATTTGACCACCATGGCATTCAAGGTCAATTACTAGTCTTGTACTCCAAGTTTGTCACATTCTACTTAATGAAGTAACTACTTGCATGCACTCCCTCTAAGCAAAAGTATATCCTACTACTATCTGCTTCACAAAAGTACCCCCTTTGTTTCACAAAAGTACTATCCTTCTATTTGCATGCCATCTGTTTCACAAAAGTACTATCCTACTACTTGCATGCCATATGTTTCACAAAAGTACTCACTCTAATGCTGCGATTTCCTTTCTAATCCAAGCCAGGCGTAATGCATCACTTGAAAAGGACAAGAAAACTTCCCTATTATCCTTACCTTTGAAGATATCAGCTGCCACCAATATATCTCCTATTTGTAGACCATGTAAACCTTCAAGCACTGTGATACACTTGTTGATGCTGTAAGGATCCTCCAATTTCTTCTCCTCAATTGCAGCAAATCGATCTATTTCTTCTTTTTTAAGTTTTAGGTATCTCTCATGAAATCCATCATCGGGACTAACAGATTTGATCTTTTGTTTCTTCCCAGGTCGAGATTCAGGAACCTCTGAAGGTGTTTGTGCCGAGCTAGGTGGGACTTTTGTGAGATGGACAGGGGTAGGTGAATGCTGTGAAAAGTCCAAATTGGCTGTCTCAACCTCTTCACCAAAAGGAAATTGCAAACCTGATTCACCTGGAGCATTTGAATTAGGGGATGGTGACTGATATGTATCAACCGCATTTGCTTCTTGTGTTGAATGAGCTGGTGCATTCTTTGTCTTCCTTGCATAATGGTCCATACCATGGCGAGTTCTCCCTTCAGCATAACGACCTGCACAATTATATTCTCCTCACGATCAGCATAACTTGCCTAAAACATTTCAACAAAACAAACAAACTACTGATAAAAAAAATATAAAGCTCACCATCATAAAGTGGAGCTAAATCATCAAAATATGGGAACGACTTATCTCGCCAATGAATTGCATCTTTGTTCTTGCGATCAGCAAAAGTGTCCCAAACACTTTGTGGTGCACTCACCATCATTCTGTCACTATCCCACCCAAAACCACTTTGATCCAACAAATCTTTAACACTGCGATAATCTTTCTTCAAATCCGGCTCCTTTTGCTTGACTTGGTTGGTCGTAAATGATGTACCGAATTTTGTATTCAGGCGGCAAACAATATTTGTCTATGCTTCCTTACTCCAAGCATTTTGTGTTCGAAAACCTGGCACGTCATGATCTGTTAGGAGCTCAATAAGGAACATCTTCATCTGGTGACTCCATCTGGCTCTCTTTGCCGTCCCTAAATTTGACAAACATTTAACAATTTCAGTTTCAGCAGCAATATGAAACAAAAAAGGTTTGATGCAAACAACAAGTGAAACTGAATTTGCAAATATTACCTATTTCTTGACGCTCTGCAGTCCCATGCTCACTGTCAACATCAACATAAACCTGTGATAGAGGTTGCTGGCCTCGTCGATCGGACAAATTGCGTTGATTTGTCATGGTCATCTGAGAAGAGCCTTTTTTTTAACAAATTTTTGACGTAATTAGGTTCAAAAGATTCGTCTCGCAATTTATATGCAAACTGTACAATTGTTTTTTTTCATCCTCACTTAATGTTCATGCATGTCTCAAGCATTTGATGTGACGTTTTTAACAAATTTTTGACGTAATTAGGTTCAAAAGATTCGTCTCGCAATTTATATGCAAACTGTACAATTGTTTTTTTTCATCCTCACTTAATGTTCATGCATGTCTCAAGCATTTGATGTGACGTTTTTAACAAATTTTTGACGTAATTAGGTTCAAAAGATTCGTCTCGCAATTTATATGCAAACTGTACAATTGTTTTTTTTCATCCTCACTTAATGTTCATGCATGTCTCAAGCATTTGATGTGACGTTTTTAACAAATTTTTGACGTAATTAGGTTCAAAAGATTCGTCTCGCAATTTATATGCAAACTGTACAATTGTTTTTTTTCATCCTCACTTAATGTTCATGCATGTCTCAAGCATTTGATGTGACGTTTTTAACAAATTTTTGACGTAATTAGGTTCAAAAGATTCGTCTCGCAATTTATATGCAAACTGTACAATTGTTTTTTTTCATCCTCACTTAATGTTCATGCATGTCTCAAGCATTTGATGTGACGTTTTTAACAAATTTTTGACGTAATTAGGTTCAAAAGATTCGTCTCGCAATTTATATGCAAACTGTACAATTGTTTTTTTTCATCCTCACTTAATGTTCATGCATGTCTCAAGCATTTGATGTGACGTTTTTAACAAATTTTTGACGTAATTAGGTTCAAAAGATTCGTCTCGCAATTTATATGCAAACTGTACAATTGTTTTTTTTCATCCTCACTTAATGTTCATGCATGTCTCAAGCATTTGATGTGACGTTTTTAACAAATTTTTGACGTAATTAGGTTCAAAAGATTCGTCTCGCAATTTATATGCAAACTGTACAATTGTTTTTTTTCATCCTCACTTAATGTTCATGCATGTCTCAAGCATTTGATGTGACGTTTTTAACAAATTTTTGACGTAATTAGGTTCAAAAGATTCGTCTCGCAATTTATATGCAAACTGTACAATTGTTTTTTTTCATCCTCACTTAATGTTCATGCATGTCTCAAGCATTTGATGTGACGTTTTTAACAAATTTTTGACGTAATTAGGTTCAAAAGATTCGTCTCGCAATTTATATGCAAACTGTACAATTGTTTTTTTTCATCCTCACTTAATGTTCATGCATGTCTCAAGCATTTGATGTGACGTTTTTAACAAATTTTTGACGTAATTAGGTTCAAAAGATTCGTCTCGCAATTTATATGCAAACTGTACAATTGTTTTTTTTCATCCTCACTTAATGTTCATGCATGTCTCAAGCATTTGATGTGACGTTTTTAACAAATTTTTGACGTAATTAGGTTCAAAAGATTCGTCTCGCAATTTATATGCAAACTGTACAATTGTTTTTTTTCATCCTCACTTAATGTTCATGCATGTCTCAAGCATTTGATGTGACGTTTTTAACAAATTTTTGACGTAATTAGGTTCAAAAGATTCGTCTCGCAATTTATATGCAAACTGTACAATTGTTTTTTTTCATCCTCACTTAATGTTCATGCATGTCTCAAGCATTTGATGTGACGTTTTTAACAAATTTTTGACGTAATTAGGTTCAAAAGATTCGTCTCGCAATTTATATGCAAACTGTACAATTGTTTTTTTTCATCCTCACTTAATGTTCATGCATGTCTCAAGCATTTGATGTGACGTTTTTAACAAATTTTTGACGTAATTAGGTTCAAAAGATTCGTCTCGCAATTTATATGCAAACTGTACAATTGTTTTTTTTCATCCTCACTTAATGTTCATGCATGTCTCAAGCATTTGATGTGACGTTTTTAACAAATTTTTGACGTAATTAGGTTCAAAAGATTCGTCTCGCAATTTATATGCAAACTGTACAATTGTTTTTTTTCATCCTCACTTAATGTTCATGCATGTCTCAAGTATTTGATGTGACGTTTTTAACAAATTTTTGACGTAATTAGGTTCAAAAGATTCGTCTCGCAATTTATATGCAAACTGTACAATTGTTTTGTTTCATCCTCACTTAATGTTCATGCATGTCTCAAGTATTTGATGTGACGTTTTTAACAAATTTTTGACGTAATTAGGTTCAAAAGATTCGTCTCGCAATTTATATGCAAACTGTACAATTGTTTTGTTTCATCCTCACTTAATGTTCATGCATGTCTCAAGTATTTGATGTGACGTTTTTAACAAATTTTTGACGTAATTAGGTTCAAAAGATTCGTCTCGCAATTTATATGCAAACTGTACAATTGTTTTGTTTCATCCTCACTTAATGTTCATGCATGTCTCAAGCATTTGATGTGACGTTTTTAACAAATTTTTTTGGAATCTAAACACACCCATAGTATAAACGCGCTCATAATACGAGCATTGAAATCGATGAAAATTATAGCCGCCCTATAATTTTAGGCTACTGAGGAGATAAGGCCGAGATCCCTAGTAGAAAAAAAAATAAAAGCGGTGCCTAGTAAGCAGTTGGAGTAGTAGCAGACAATGGCAGTGCAGCACGAGCACGTCTCCTCCCACTCATGGGCTCTTGCATCGTTTTTAGGCTCTGTTTAGTTCAGCGCAAAGTTTGGATTTTGGTTGAAATTAGAGATGATGTGACTGAAAAGTTATGTGTGTATGACAGGTTGATGCGATGAAAAAGGACTGAAGTTTGGATCCAAACTTTGGATCTAAACACAGCCTTACTCCCTCCGTCCTAAAATATGTGTAGTGTTGCACTGTTCATCTCCAACGTTTGACCATACGTCTTATTTGAATTTTTTTGTGGTTAGTATTTTTATTGTTATTAGATGATAATATATGAATAGTACTTTATATGCGACTATTTTTTAAAAAAAATTCATAAGTTTTTCAAATAAGACGAACGATCAAACATTGGACACGGATATCCACGGCTGCACTTATTTTAGGACGGTGGTAGTATCTATCCAGTCATCGTTCTTATCCGTTTATCAGAGAGAAAGAGGGAGAGACGGACATAATGGAAAGGGAGGGGAGGCTATACCGGTCAAGGGGGCGTTCAGCGGATAGCAGGCGGTGGTGCCGACGGAGGGCACCGGGAAGAGGATCCTGGTCCAAGTCGACGTGGAGACTGTGGAGATTCCGTGGCCGACGATGTAGCCGAGCTGATGGGAGATGGCATGGAGAGGTAGCAGTCGTCCGCGATGAAGACTTTGGGGACGGCGGCGGCAGCCTGAAGATCCAACCATCGACATGGTGGATGGAGGTGCCTTGTTGCTCTTGGTAGCGAGGCGGTGGCAACCCATAGATCCTCTCTCTCGTTTTGCTCTCGGTCATCTCTCTCGGTCTTCCCTCTCGGAGCGGCGGAGCCGAGGCAGCAGGCAGCGGTGCAAGAGGGGAGGCCGCGGGCGATGGGTGACCTCGACCTCGATGGCCGGCGCTGGCCAAGGAGAAAGGGGAGGGGCGGCGGGGCTAGGGTTTGGGTTTTTTATTTTTGTATTTTTTTTTTGCGATTTTTTGTTTTTGCATGCGGATAACATAAGCAGTTGTTGCGCCACTCGTATGGTAAAATCGCTATCTTCGCAGATTTTTTTGGGTGCAAACGACCGTTTAACCTTATGGAAAAATAGGATTTGGCTGCATGGAAGTATGGTTTTTACTAAACCTTAAATTTTTGTGAAATAATCTTGAACGATAACTATTTAATGACAGAAGTAGTAAAGTGGAAGAACCGGTGATTTTGATATCAATAACTAAAAGTAATAAAAAAATCATCACTTGCATGTGAACGGTGTTGTGTGTGTCTATACATTAGTAGTTCTTTTTTGTTTTTCTTAAACACCAGCAAGACTATTATTAAGATCCTACTATCAATCCGGTGGATTACCACAATTCAAAACAGTCAATAGTCAATGGCACTTGACCGCAAATAAAAAAAAATCTTGAGTGGTGGGAGAGATGTGTTTAATTCATTTTTGCCCATGCTAACCACCCCATGCTGTGGGACCCACGGGCCCACCAGTGCGCTGCACCCCCCACTCCACCGACACAGCAGACAGCACAGCCACAAACCTTATCCCAATCCATGGAGTAGACGAGAAGAGGCACCAGACTTGCTCTCTACATGGAAAAAAAAATCCCCAATCCCCAACTTGCTGTCTACAGAAAAAAGATCCCCAATCCATTCGTCGGTGATTTAGAGCAGCGATGGAGGGAGCAAACGGTGAAGAGGGAGCCGCTGCCGAGGAGGACATGTCGGAGGGCATCGGGGATCGGCATCGTCGAGCATCGCCCATGATTGGGCGTCGGATGGAGCGGCCGGCGTCGAGGTCAGCCCACAGTGGAGCAGCGGAAGGTGAGGACGCCCTGCTCTGCCACTGCAGCTCGGGACTCAGGCAGGCGGGGAAAGGAGAGGAAGACCTGTCGCGGCGATGCAAAAAGCTGCGCATGCAGGCGGCGAAAGGCGACGATTGAGCAAGCGGCGGACGGGGCCAACCGTCAGGGGCACTCTCGCTCTCATGTTTTTTTCTCTCCCTCCCTTTCTTTTTCCAATTTGGAAACGATCTAGTTGTGTGGGAATTTTTGGGTCCAAATTGACATATTCAATGTTTCCGTTTCAATTTCGTGTACGTGTTGGGAATTGGGAATTTGGAAACAATCTAGCTACGTGGGAATTTTCAATTTTGTTCCTGTGTTTATGCTTGACTTTTCCCTGTCCGATTCTGAGGATGCACGCGGCTGTGAAAGCGCATTGTGGCGGACCAATCGGAGTGTGACGATCGGAATGTTTTTAAAATATGAAATAAATCGATTTTCTAATTTTATAATAACTAAAACTCAATTAATCACGCCCCATGGCTTTCTTGGTTTGCAACTTCATCTCTATCTACCGTAGAAAATAAAGCCACCTATACCTCTAAGAAACAGAGAGAACATAGAACGACTGAATAGGATGATTGGCACAACTGTAAAGAACAACTTAAGGCTATGTTCCAGTTCCACCTTCCCGTACGGAAAATGGAACAATCCATTAACACGTGATTAATTGAGTACTATTAGTTTTTCTTTTTTAAAATATATCAATATTATTTTTTGCTATAGAAAACCTTTGTAAAGAGCATACTCCCTCCGTACTCGTAAAGGAAGTCGTTTTGGACAGCGACACGGTCTCCAAAACACAACTTTGACTTCTTATTTCTATAAAAATATTTATTGAAAAGTGATATATGTATACTTTTATGAAAGTAGTTTTCAAGACAAATCTATTTATATAATTTTTACATTTTCAAACTTGAGAGTTGATTTATATTTCCAAGGTTTGACTTAAACATTGTCCTAAACTACTTCCTTTACAAGTATACTCCCTCCGTCCTAAAATATAGCAACTTTGTACTGGATAGGACACATCCTAGTACAATGAATCTGGACAGAGGTATGTCTAAATTCATTGTACTAGGACGTGTCCCATCTAATAAATGATTGCTACTCCCTCCTTCCAAAAGTTTAATCCAAAAGTTTAAGTCCTATTTGTAGTCATTATGTGCTAAATTAAATTGTTGATAGGAACCAAGAAGCCATTTTAATGCTTATTGGTTACATGTTCATTGGTTTTGTCACATGGTGAATGAATTAATTGCTTCTTAGTCTTGGTGCACAAAGAAATAAGACTCAGATTTTGAGAAAGAGGGAGTATATTTTAGGACGGAGGGAATAATAATTTAAAAAGTATGCGCGTGAAAAAGAGGGAAGTAAGTTAGACCCTGTTTAGATGGGACTAAAACTTTTAAGTCCCTATCACATCGGATGTTTAGATACTAATTATAAATATTAAACGTATACTATTAATAAAACCCGTCTATAATCTTGAACTAATTCGCGAGACGAATCTATTGAGCGTAATTAATCCATGATTAATCTATGTGATGCTATAGTAAACATTCTCTAATTATGGATTAATTAGGCTTAAAAAATTTGTCTCGCAAATTAGCTTTCATTTATGTAATTAGTTTTGTAAGTAGTCTATATTTAATACTCTAAATTAGTATCTAGATATAGAGACTAAAGTTAAGTCCTGATCAAACAGCACCTTAGGAACTCAGCCAAGCTACGAAAGTTCCGAGCAAATTCGGCCTTCCAAGTAGGGGTGGGCAAAATAAGACCGAACCGAAGAACCGAACCGAAAAGACCGAGACCGAGACCGAAAAGACCGAGACCGAGAAATTCGGTTAGTAGTTCGGTCTCAGCAGTGGAAAGACCGAATTTTTTTCGGGTAATTCGGTTATAGGCTTCGGTTAACCGAATTAACCGAGAAAACCGAATTGTGACCCAATAGGCCTAGAAGGCCCAATAGGCCTAGAAGATACAACAAACCAGAAAACCTAGTCAACGCCCTCAGCCCCTCAATCCCTCCGATCCAATCCCCACCCTCGCGCGTCGCGCATCACGCCTTCGCCTCCATCGGACCGCCGCCTCCGCCTCTGCTCCACCTCCAACGCCGGCGCCGCCTCCGCTCTCCGCGGCTCCATCTCAAAAAAAAGAGAAAAGCTTGGCCATAGAAACCCCCAGAACCCAGGAAATTAAAATAGAACAAATAAAGTTGGAAGAACCAAGAGAAGAAAACCAAAAGTTTGATAAGGTATTAAGTGAGGAAGAGCAATGGGAAGTAAATGAGAGATTATTACTAGAGAGTTATGAAGAAGAAAACAACCTGATAGAGAAAATAGAGAATATAGAAGAAGAAGATAATGCAGAACAATATAATGATTTTATAGACTCATTGGATGAGGTAGGTTTGCATAATCTAGATAATGCAATGGAAGCCATGGAAGTAGATTTGGGAACAGGAAAAATGAAAAGATACGGAGAGGGTTCTGTAAAAAATGAAGGAGAAAGAGAAAGACCAGCCAGGGCAGCAGGAAGATGGCCTCCAGAAAAAGAAGAATATTCATATCATTATATTCCAGGACAGTATAGGCACATGGGCACTAAAAGAAGAGATTTTGAGAAACCAATAAAATTTCAAAATCAAAAAAGTGATGGGGCTATACTAAATCTAGCAGCACATGATCCCATAGACTGGCCAAATATCATTAGTATTTGGAAGGGGTTAATAGTTCAAAAATATATACAAAATCAGCATAATATAGGGAATAAGGTGGAGGATATGATAACTTATTTAGAAACATTTTTGGGTGAATCTGCTAAAGTCCTATGGGAACAATGGGTTGAAAAGAATCCTAATAACTACGAAGAGCTAAAAAGAGCAGGAAGTAATCCTCACAACTTTGCAAATATAGTATCTAATATTATCATAGCTGAAGACCCAGAATTAGGATATACAACCCTGCAAAATGAAAGATTAAAAGAAATAGAAAAATTAACTTTAACAAGCTGGAAAGGTATAAAGGAATTTTCTCAACATTATCTATATAATGCAACAACTGCTAAGCAAGGATACAATAAGGGAATAGTTGAGCGATATTTTAATAAACTACCTGACCCATTAGGTAGTATGATTTTTGAGGAATATAAAAAGGAAACTGAAGGAGCTGAAATTAATATTTCCCAAGCCATAACTTTCGTGTTCAAACAATTAAGAAAAATATGCACAGGAATACAAGCCCAAAGGTCAATGAAACATTCTGATTATAATTTTTGCAATAAAATAATACAAATACCTTTATCATATGGAGAAGATAGGCCTAGAAATAAAAGAAACCATAGATATCAAGTAGAAATAACAATAATATAAAGACAAAGAAAAGGTACTTCTTAAGAAGATCAGATAATAGAGCACCTTTCTTACATAAACGAAATGTAAGAAGATATAACCCAAAGAAAACTTATGATAAGACATGCAGATGTTTCATATGTAATTCACCAGATCATTTAAGTAGAACTTGCCCAAATAAAGATCAAAAAAGATATTCTAGTAAATATGAAGAACAAGAGAGAGTTTTAATTATAGATAGCGTAAATGAAAATATATTAGTATGTGATGATGAAATAAAAGATGACGAATCAATATATTCTATCATAGAAACAGATGAAATTGAAAACACCAATGAAGAGTATGAATCAACCGATGAAGAGTTAGATTTAATTGACGAACTAGCAGGTTTAAAAATAGAAATGATGGATCAGCTAAATTGTGAACATGATTGGATTAGAGGGAAAGGAGATTATAACATTAAATGTGCTTTTTGCATCTATTACCCAAGCCAAGATAATAGAGTAACCTGTAGTATATGCTTAAAACAAGCTTGTGCTGAATGTATAAAAGCAAATAAACAAAAATGGAGAAAAGAGATAGAATTAGAATCAGATGAAAGGATATTATCTAGTAGAGTACGAGTTTTAGAAAACAGAATAAATAAACTAGAAGTAGAACTAGAGAACCTAAAAATTAACTATGATATTAAGGCATTACCAGAAAATAAGGATATACAAAATACCGAATTTAAAGAGCAAGTGATAACATTAAAAGACAGTAATACTGCTAAAATAATTCAACTAAAAGATGCCATAACTAATTTTGGAAATAAATATATAGTAAAATTGCCTTTCAAAGAAATTTTGGGAATAAGAATACCGGTAAAAGTAAAACTATCACCCAAGGTATCATATAAAATTCTAGCACTAGTAGACACTGGGTGTACAAAAAATATTATTCATGATAAGTACTTCATAAAATGTCCAGAGATAGTTCATACAATTGATGATAATAAGGCAGAAGTCTCTACAGACATGTCCGGAATAAAGAAAATTCATAATCAGTTAGCTCATAATGTTGAAGTATACATTAATGGAACTAAATATATAATAGATGAGATTACAATAAGAAACTTATCCATGATAAGTGATGACATGATAATTGGCCTAAGGTTTTTACAACAATCGGTACAAACCACAGTAATACATGAGCAGGGAATTACTTTTATCCCATATCAAAACAATGTGCCATATATCTCAGAGGTACGAAAGCGTGGTGGAACCAGAATCAAATCCGACAACCTTGAAGCACTCAACCTTGAGTCTGAAGAAAGAATTAATGAATATGAACTTAGTGAGAATATAGACATCTATTATATATCAAATTCCAATATAGAGTGCATAGGATTACAAGCATTTGCACCAAATTGGTATAGGGATATTAAGTCTAAAAAGGATATAGAAAAAATTGTTCAAAGATTAGAGGATATCCAAATTATAGGAGAAATTCCTATGAAATATTGGGAGAAAAACGCTATCGAGTGTAAAATTAATATAATAAACCCAGAATATATTATTAAGACCAGCCCAATAGAAGCAACTCCGAAAGATATAGAAGAATTTAAGATGCATATAGAAGAGATATCCTTTAGAATCTCAGACACAAGTGGAAAAAATGAATTAAGAAGGTTTCTTGGAGGCTGGGTTGAATTAAGGCTCCTACTGTCCTCCACATACTACATCATGCATGACCGACACACACATATATACTCCATCCATCTACTTTTGATAGTCATATTTCCAAATCTGAAAAATTTATTTTTGATAGGCATATTTCAATCCAATAACCTATCATCTTAATTACTTTCTCAGATTTAATGCATGACTCTCCATTCTTTCACACATGATTGGCTACATAGGCATTGAGAAATGTAAATATTAATGAATCGCTTGTTTACGAGGAATGACTAGTAGCATGTTTAAATGGATGATAAGTAGAATTATTTATCATTGGTCTGTGTGCCAAGATGAAATATGACTATCAAAAGTAGATATGGAGGGAGTAATATATAACACCCGATTGATGACCCCTAAGAGCAAGTTTAATAGTATAGCCACTTTCAAATCATTTATAGCCAATGCGATAGCCAATTTATACAATAGTTGCTTACTATACTATTAATATATGGTCCCACCTGTCATACACACATTACGTTTTGGAGTCCGTGCTGCAGCTGGCTATAGATCTGTAGCCCGCTGCTCTTCTTTCTCTTCCTTTACCTCTTTAAAATATGTTTATAGCTGGCGTACCTGCTCTAATTAGTACTCCATTCCTGCGATAATTCTATCATCATTAAAAAATATCCATGATTAATGGAGGATTATTTCTGAGATTTTCCGCGTCAACTGCAAGACATATCAATATGTTTAATGCATTTCTTGTCGGCATGCATGTGAACTGCACGACAACAAAACTATACTTTCTCCAGTTCCATAATTATCAACGTTTAGACAATAACACGATCTCCAAAATACATATTTGACTATGTTTTTCTATTATTTATACACACAAAATAACTAAATGCATGTTTAATTTTATTATAGTACTTTATAAGATAAATCTGTATATGTTGTTTTAGTGCTTTTAACTAAATATTTTTGAATTTATTGATAGTCGAACTTATAAAAGTTTGACCTTAATCTTGTTCAAAATGTCAAGAATTTTAGAACTGGAGGGAGTATTAATTAGGACGTCATTACTAAAAATTATACTAATCTTGCGGTGCACAAATTAATGCTCATATAAAAGCAAGTTTTATAAAAGAGGTGGTTATCACTCGTCATCTCTAACTTTATCCATATAAGCTAAAAGATATAGTACATAAACGCATACAATATATCACCTCTAGTCATTCCTATACGATACTACCTCTATTTTCTAGCAAATTAACTCCGATGATTTCATTTTATTGATTTGTCCAATCCACCCTTTTTTTTCTTGAAGTTTGTGCAAAGGTTATCCCTTGCTTGCATTAGAGTGAATGTGACTACTACCTGTTTTACAGTGAATGTGACTACTACCTCTGGCTAATTTCATCCATCTTTATCTGCTAGTAAATTAAGAGGTACGAGTAACATGTATAACAAGTTGTCTATAACATACAACCCCCAATAACTCTAACACTTTCACATTCTTATCGGAGTTTGTACAAAGGTTGCTTTTTGCAAGGGGGTGCTTTTTCTCTATCTCCTGCACCACCATTTAGTCTTATGTGTTAGGACTTATGTTATGCTCATAGTGCTTGCTATTACTCTCTTCTTTATTCTCTCCTTCACCACATCGTATAACATTATGTGGAATCTTGTGATAATTAGTATTTAGGGGATTATACTATTTTAAGTTTGCCGTTTTGGGATTCCAAAAGAGATGGTTTGTGACAATGGAAAACAATTTGAATCAGGAAAGTTCAAAGATTTGTGCCAAGGGCTACATTTGAAAATCAATTTCGCATCTGTCGGTCACCCTCAAACAAATGGAGCAGTAGAAAGAGCGAATGGAAAAGTAGTAGAGGCAATCAAAAAGAGACTTGAGGGTTCAAGCAAAGGAAAATGGCCAGAAGATTTGTTGTCGGTATTATGGGCATTAAGAACAACGGTTGTCCGGGCAACAGGAATGACTCCTTTCCGATTGGTGTATGGTGATGAAGCAATGACACCAAGCGAGGTAGGGGCGAATTCACCTAGAGTGATTTTCGATCAAGAAGATGAACAAGGAAGAAAAGTAAGTTTGGAAATGCTTGACGAGATAAGAGTAGAGGCATTACAAAAGATGGAGACTTATACTGAAGGAACTCGAAAACAGTATAACAAGAAAGTCAAACCAAGAAACATAGAAGAAGGAGACTTAGTACTCAAAAAGGTGTTAAATGAAGTTGCCGTAGGAAAGCTAGAGTCAAAATGGGAAGGTCCATTCATTGTGAGAAAGAAGATGGAGACTGGGGCATACAAACTTGCTCATCTCGACGGAGAAGAACTCAATCACACATGGAACGCAGTCTCTCTCAAGAAATTCTATGCCTAGTTAGTATCTTATATAAAAAAAAAGAAAAGAGAAAAAAAAAGAAAAAAAAAGAGAGAAAAAAAAAGAAGAAAAA
This sequence comes from Oryza longistaminata, assembly GCA_009805545.1. Taxonomy (NCBI): domain Eukaryota; kingdom Viridiplantae; phylum Streptophyta; class Magnoliopsida; order Poales; family Poaceae; genus Oryza; species Oryza longistaminata. The sequence goes on from CM020180.1 coordinate 39,658,967, forward strand.
AAAGAGAAAAAAAAAAGAGAGAAAAAAGAAGAGTCTCTTCTCGGCTTGTACAAATGATATTTCTCATTTTAATACATATAAACAGGATGTAGGGTTATTATCCAAATATGGAGGCCCGAACCTGTATAAAAAATTGGTGTTTCTTGTGTGCACAAACATAATGTAAGTTTAAACGATCAAACGTGGTCGATACAATCTGACCAAACGTAGTCAAAACACAAAAACTCGATCAAACGTGGTCGATTCAATCTGACCAAACATGGTCAAAACACAAAAACTCGATCAAACATGATCGACACCTTTGATCAAAAATGATTAAAGCAAACACTTGATCAAATATCATCATATGACCAGATTCAGTTAAAAAGGAACAAGTAATCAAAATTCAAAATAAAAAACCATTGGTTACAGCTCGGCGAATTCTACTCGAACTCGTCTCTCTTTTGAAAGGTAAGGGGGACGACAGTTTTCGAGTAAAGTTATTTCTCGAACTCGAAAACAGTTAGTTTGAACTCGAAAGAAAAGTCTATTCGAGCTCAAACAAAACGATTTAGTCGCGGAAAAGCACCGTGACGAATTCTACTCACCTCTCTGCTGTGTCTTCTAGTAATTGGCCTTCTTGCTCATCTATAAAGCCTTCAGCCACCCACATCCTAGTAAGATCACCACAGAAAATGGTTGCATCTTCAGGGAAAAGTGCACAATAAAGAAAACATTGCTTCAGCTGGTGCGGCAGCACTTCATAACTCAGATATAAAGCACCATTTAATTCATCAGGAAGTTTGCTCATGGACCAGGCATTTTTCCCCAATATCTGTCTCCACTCATTCTCTGTTTGATCTTGCAGGCTTGCTAAGACTTTGGCAATAGCCCTGATTGCAAGAGGTAGGCCACCACATTTGCGGACAATCTCGATACCTGTGTCCCGTAGATTTTTCACTTGTTTCTCTTCTTTGATGTTCATGCTCCTCCAAAGTAACTCCCATCCTACATCGGCTGACATCAAATCAACTCTATGAGTGCGGTCCACCCCAATTACACGAGCAATAGTTTCATCTCGAGTAGTTACTAGAATTATTCCTGTGGCTGCCGCATTTAGTGGAGTTCTTAGTAAATCTTCCCATGCTTTATAGTGCCATACATCATCCAACACAAGGAAAAAACTCTTGTCTGCAATGCCTGCTTTGAGTTTGCTTTGAAGGTTCCCAACTGATTCATTTTGTTCATAATGAATTTTCATAATACTAAGAACTTGTGTCAAAAGGGAAACCATAGAATACTCCTTGGAGACACAAACCCAGGCACGATGGTCAAATCTCCCTTCTAATTTTTTATCATTGAATATTTTCTGAGCTAGTGTTGTCTTGCCAACTCCCCCTGTTCCAACAATAGCAAGCTTGTAAACATTCTTTGCCTTGTGTGCGAGCACCAAATCCACCACTTCTCTGCAAGCATGTACGACCTCCTTGCCCACAAGGTTGGGTTCAACTAGGCTGGAGCTTTCTATTGGTGTCCATGCTGAACCACTTCCATTATGTTGTGTGCGGCTGAGTTTTAAAAATACCTCATCCTTTAAAATGTTCTCTATCTTTTTGTTGAGGCTTCTAATTTTTACAGCAACTTCATGACGTATACGATTTTTATAAAAGCATGATGAAAGTGAAAGGCCAGTGCAAGCAGTTGATTTCCTTGACGATGACATAGGATGTTCAGGTAGTAGCACACTTCCTTTAAATCTAGCCAAATCAATAATATCATCAACATCGTACATAACATCTCTTAGCTGGTCAAGCCATTTTTTAACTGCTGATTCTTTCATGCTTCTTGCCTCAGCGTCAATAAGAGAAGATCTTATAAGATCTGTTCTTCGCTGCAGTTCTTCAAGCTCATCTTTTACCCCTAAAATGAGTATTGCCTTGTCTGTAATGATCGCTTGCAACTTATTGATGCATGATCCAACCAAAGTATCTACTATTGTTGCCATCCAGCAAACTGTTTAAGGGAATTCAACAAAAAAAAAAACCAGAAGAGAGTAAAAAATTAATGCAGTCCAGAAATGATTCCAAAAGCTGGCGTAACATTAAAATATTTATCTTATTTTATTCTATAAGTACTTCGCACATGCTAGCCTAGGAGTTGTGTTAGTGCATTTAACTGTAGTAACTAACATTATGGACCCCCTTCTCCTCCCGAAAGAAAAACAATAAAATGATCATAGCTAGAAGAACAAGACATTTGAAGTACATGCAAGTCTACCTTTTAAAGTAGTCATTCGGCATGAAAATTGAAAAAAACTGGATGTTACTTAATAAGTTTCAATATTATAGTAGAAATCATCTCGTAAATTCAACTTCGTAAATGTTTGTGAGTTTTTCTTCCGTCTTTGGGAGTTATGCGTATACGTATAAAGTGTTGATGGGAGGTGCACGTGATGCACGAAAATTTCCAAGTTACTCACAATAATAACATGGTCTGAAAATGGACAGAAGTTTACTCCGTTTCACTTTCATCTTTGAGCAATTTTACGGTCCTTGAGAAGGTACCATGAAGTACCATTTTTTCTATTATAAATTTGGTACCTCATGATATCTAGGTACTCTATTGATAGTCAAAATTAATGATGTTTGACTCGTTACTATTTAAAAATCCTTATATTTTGGGATCTGGGAGTAACTATGGCACCTAACTACCCATTGATGTGACAGGCTGTGAGTGAATGTTGTTTTTTTTATAGCTACCACTAATTAATTAATGGTTTTTTGAAGTACGTTTATAGCACTACTCTTTGATTTCAATCTAACCTATTCAACCAAGATGGGCCTTCATATATCTTGCTCGTCTGATCGCTCTATTTATATATATCCTGACCACACACACAACTCCCGATCGAGAACCCTAAGCGACCAAGCAGCCGGGGCGCCAATTGATTTTGCTTAGATATATAGCTGCATCGCGATGATGATCAACGCATCAGGCGAGGGCGCGAAATAGCTAGAGATCGAGACGGAGATGGGTGAGCCCCACATCCTTATTCCGCTAAAGTAGCTAAGCTGTACATAAGTCCATTACATTATTTGAAATTAAACCGTGCATTACATCAATAATTCTTGAAAAAGGAATGGCAATGTTGTAATTTTGTATATTATCAGAAGGATTTCACTAAAGATGAAATTACAACTGGCCTCTACATCAACTAGGTATACACAAAGCCTAGACAAAACAAACTGATTCAAACATGAAGATATCATGTAGTTTTACACCAACACACTCAAATAGAATCAAAACAATAACATAAAGTCATAAATATCATCTCCGAAAACAACACTTATAATATATTGACGTGTAATTTTTTTCGCGTTCGAAAAAAAAACACTTTTAAGAAGGATATGTAAGCGCCACGTGGGACAAAGACTAATCAAACAAGCATCGTGTCAGCTGAAAGCCGGCCTAATACTACTAAGGGACATAATTTGTACTAATTGTGGATGTTGAGGGACAATGGTTTTACAATTGAGAGAGGCGGATTAATCTCTCCCCCTATTTGAGGGACGTAGAGTGAACCTTTTACCATTGATAACTATCCAGATGGGTGGGCCGAATTGGGCCGCAGTGATTTCATTGCCCATTGACCCAAGAAGATATCGAAAGGTAAGCGCATTAATTCTTCCAATTCTTCAGCTTCAGTATGCTTACTTGCACCAAAGACATTGCAAAATACTCCCTCCGTTTCAAAATGTTTGACACCGTTGACTTTTTAGCACATGTTTAACCGCTCGTCTTATTCAAAAAATTTAAGTAATTATTAATTCTTTTCGTATCATTTGATTCATTGTTAAATATATTTTTATGTAGGCATATAATTTTACATATTTCATAAAAGTTTTTGAATAAGATGAGCGGTCAAACATGTGCTAAAAAGTCAACGGTGTCAAACATTTTGAAACGGAGGGAGTATTTTGCAATGTCTTTGGTGCAAGTAAGCATACTGAAGCTGAAGAATTGGAAGAATTAATGGGGTTACCTTTCGATAGCTTCTTTGGTCAATGGGCAATGAAAAGAAGAAGTAACCAGCACAAATGAGGTGTTCTGTTCAAGTGTACAACGTGAACTAGCTGAACATGCATGAAAGGCGAGGCCGAATTGAGCTGGATTGATGGGAATGGCAGCAATGCATGCCAAGATATGACGACCAAGAGAGCTGATGCTTCAATCGGTTAACTGCAGCAACCAGAAAGTTGTTCAAATCCTATGTCACGAGGAAAGACTCATCCCCAGAGTGAGGCCTTTGGTGTGCGCAGCCGTGACCTCGCCGATGTCAAGGAAGACGGCAAGCATGCTCCCGGTGATTCCGTAGATGGGAGGGCCTTCTCTTATGCTGTGGCAACGAGGAGAAGAGATTAGTGTAGCTGGTTTACTTGTGATTTCGTGAAGGGAGATGCTGCTGGGTGGTGTATTTCAGCGGATAAGGCAAGTCATCGGGTTGGAGATTTCAGCAGCGACTGTTATTTTTTATGGTGAATATGGGATCTTGCCAAAACGATAAGAACATTGACTTGCTGACTTATATATCAGGCAACATACGAGAGGCGATTTATGGGTGGCTAGGCTCATCATCCCTAGCGCTGTCAACTTATCAGGTTCAGCTTCACCATGATCAATGCTCACCATCTATCTATTATATTATTAAAGAAATAGAAAAAGGAGCCTCCACGTTCACTCTCATGGCTTAGAAATTCTCACATTGATAGGAGAAAAAGAAAAAAGTAGAGTCCATATAGAAATACAATTTAAAAATAACTGAAATTCGGAATTAAAAAATAAGGAATATTAGAAGAGAAGACTAGAGTCCATATAGAAATACAATTAGAAAATAACTGAAATTCGGAATTAAAAATAAGGAATATTAGAAGTAGAGTATAGAGTCCATATAGAAATACAATTAGAAAAGAAAATAGAAATTCGGAATTAAGAAATAAGGAATATTAGAAGTAGAGTATAGAGTCGCATTAGAAATACAATTAGGAAATACGTGAAAATTCGGAATTAAAATAAGTGTTAAATAATTAGTAAGTAAGAGTCATCAGTAGTCCATTATTTTATTCTGGAAATATCAATAGGTAAATTAACTGAAGGATTCGGATATTTGAATAATTAAGGGGATATGATTAGTAAGCGAGACTTAGAATCTCATATAGAAATACAATTAGGAATAATAGAAATTTAGAATTAAAATAAGAATATTAGAAGTAGAGTAAGAAGTCCATATAGAGTACAGTAGAAAAAAAAAGAAATTCGGAATTAAAAAATGAAGGAATATTAGAAGTAGATGTAGAGTCCATATAGAAATTTAAAACTAACTAAAATTTGGAATAATTACATTAGAGTATATAATTAAGAAGTAGACGTTTTAGAGTTCGTATTAAAAATACAATTTGAAATAACTAAATTTAAAACTTTAAGAAAAACATGGGAAGAGAGTTTATATAGGGATCTATTATAGAAATCAATTTATAGAGTAACTAAAATATTCGAAAATTAAAAAATTAAAAGAATATTTAAAAGGATGAGTTTAGAGGTACATTTTTAGAAATAAATAAAATAATTAAAATATACAGTAATTAGAAAATAGAATAAATAATAATTAGGAAGAGAGCATAGAAGTCTATATAGAAAGTACAATTTACAGAAAAATTCGGGAAAAATTAATTAAAATATTAAAAGACGAGGTCTAGAGTCCATATAGGTATAAATGATAATTTAACATATACTAAAATTTGATATTAAAAATATTAAATAACTAACACGTATATAATAATAACAATATGAATATTACACATTTGTAGTTTTGTAAAGTTATTGTAAATTTAAAATTATATTGTCATTTTCAATATATTTTTTGAATAATATATATGAGAAAAAATATATGTTATTATAATGAGAGAAAATATAATGATGCTAGCCGGCGGCGGCATCTGCGCACGGTCACTTAAATGCTAAGTTCATTGTAAATGAACAACTCTCAACATTGCCCATTGGATCATTTTCTGGCCTTTTGTCCATGACTATTCTCCTCTGAACCGAATAGAGGACTTCTGCACTCGGAATCGTTGAAGATGATGCACCAAAAATTTCCAAATTACTCTCGTGAATATAACAGTGAAAATGAACAGAAGTTCAATTAATTTCAGTAAATTTCGGAGTATCTTTTAACAGAGAATTACACCTGTAGCAAGTTATCTTGAAATGCGTTTTGAGCAAGTTAACTCACTGAATCTGAAAGAACTGCAACGATGTATGTGGTTACCTTTTTGATAGCTTCTTGGGCCAACGGGCAACGAGGAAGAAGTAACGGCAACAAGCTAAGGAGTTTTGCTAAAGTATGCAAGGCGAACTTGCTGTACATGGAAGGCGAGGCCGCGGTGAGCCAGATTGACGTGCTTGCTGAAGACGACCACTGAGGAATCCAAAGTTTCGATCAGCTCACACCGCGAGGAACCAGTGGGCCGGGCAAGCAGAGGAAGAAAGACTCACCTTAGTTGGTGCGTGCAGCCGTGCGCAGCATCACCGCTCAGGAAGAAGATGACGCTCATGGTGATTCCGTAGATGGGATGGGCTTGGTCTTGTGCTGTGGCAAAGAGGAGAGGATCAACATGAGACTAGTGTACCTCGTTTAGCTCTTATGCTGTGACAAAGAGGAGAGGATCCACTTGTGTCCCAGTGTGCATGCTGATTGTCGTCTTTCCCAATTTCCAGGCCAAATTGCAGATAAGACAAGTCATCGGTTTGGACATTTTGGCAGAGATTGTTATTTTCTATGGTGAATATCAGAATATGGATCTTGCCTAAACGATAAGAACATTGGCTTGCTGACCATGAGGCAACAACCAATAGATGATTTATGGGTGGCTACAGGAAGAGTAACACCGTCTGAAAATGGACAAAAGTTGAATTCATTTCAGAGTATCTTTGTTGCAGAGCACATCTTTTGCTAGCAAGTTATTTTTGCAATCTGTTTTGAGCAAGTATATACTGATTACTGAAGCTGAAGAACTGAAATCATTAAGGAGGGGATGCTGCGAGCTGCGGCGGCCGCCATGATCGATCGAGCTTGGTGTTTTCTCTCTCTATGCCGGTGTAGCTGAGTGCTTTGGGATGAATGGATTGTAGACGCATATCCGTATACATATTTATACTAGTAGCTCGCACGTATAGTAGCTTTAATTAACTAAAGCGGTGCAGAACTGGTCGTCGTTGAAATTTGATTACAATAAACATATACTTGTTCCTTCGTTTTATATTATTAGTCATTTCGATTTTTCTTAGTAGTTTTAAAAAAAGTAAAGCGACACTATTTTTCAGAAAAAAACATATTATCAAAATATATTCAATGTTATAAATAAAACTAATTAATTTGGCTAATTAATTTGGTGTTATAAATGTTATCAAATTTTTCTAGAAACTTATTTAATCTAAATAAATTTGACTTAAAAAAATCAAAATAATGTATAGTATAAAACCAAGGAATATATAAGCTAGTAGTTGTTCATCTGATGGCCGGATACGTGGGGATCATATGCAGCACAAGAAGGCGGCGACCGGCCGGCCGCCGGCCAACACGATCGCCGGCCGGTGCATCCCAAGCGGCGACCGGCCGGCATGCCGGGGTATAATTAAACTGGAGGAGTATATACTTGATTCAAATATTTATTATCGCATATATATAGAAAATATAAAGTGATATATTCGTATACATGCATGCGGTGCACTACCGTCGTCGTCGTTGAGCTATCATGCTCACGTGTCATTTCTTGTCAACTATAGCTCCCATCTATAATCTCATGATCTCATCTAAAATATATTTATATCCGTGTAGCTAGCGTATGTATTTTTCTATCCATATACTCCCTCCGTTTAATTAGGAATGTAAGGTGTTTTGGGTTTTTTTCACTAAGTTAAACTATTTCATATTTAACCAAGTTTATGGAAAAACATGACACCTATAACATCAAACTAATTTCATCTGATATACTGTTAAATATATTTTTATAATTAATTCATTTGTCCGATATTAAAAATGTTGCTATATTAGTTATAGAATTGGTCAAATTTAATGAAATTTGACTTAGAGAAAAACTAAATCACCTTACGTTACGAAAAAAAGATAAATTCATTTGTCTTCACTTTTGCCGGGTTTGTTCTAGCTAACTAGAAAAAAAAAACATGCATGTTAACCAATGGATTGGAAATTTATGTATTGTTGATTATACTATGAGTCTAGATTATATACCGGTGTAGATATACTCAAAATGGTTAAGAAAGAAAAGATTAAAAAGGTTTCCATGGCGATAAATTATGTCCTCAAAGTTTCAGATGCATATTAATATGGTCCTCTTGACACAGCTGACGCACAATGCTAACGAGACGACAGAGAAGCGATGCATGTGCCGGTACATCGGCCGAGATGCCTCCCGTTAATCATGATCTACTCATATGCATGCATATTCATATATTATCATGACCTTACGTATGCATATACTAGGGCAACTTGTGGAGTTGTGGTACAACTACCTCCGGTGACAACGCTCGGATTCAGAGGTACGTACGATATCATCAACTACCTAGTTTTTCTTGGAGTAAAAATGGTTGCATAGATAGCTCAGCTCGCTCGGGTGTACTGATACTTGCTGTTCTTTAAGAACCGACACCTACGTAAGATTTTAGGTGTCTGTTCTAACCTAGCACTAATATATACTCCCTCCGTCCCCTAATGTAATGGATTTTGACATTTTGTTTGCACTGTTTGACTTTTCGTCTTATTCAAAAAATTTTGGAATTATTATTTATTTTATTTGTGACTTACTTTATTATCCAAAGTACTTTAAGCATAACTTTTCGTTGTTTATATTTGTACAAATTTTTTGAATAGGACGAGTGGTCAAATAGTACAAGCAAAATGTTAAAATCCTTTATATTAAGAGACAGAGGGAGTATATATATGGGGCTGCCAGCACATTTTCGGAAGTATGGTGTATGTGACGTACGGTCCAACAGTATAACCATCACCTATGATCCCTTATAGCGGTGTGCTGATTTTAGATAAGGCACTAATGACTCGGGTCATTAGTTCTGCATAGTTGCCTAGTTGGTAAACCGACACTCATATGATTTTTTTGGGCCTAACATTGATATGTAGATTCTACAAGAAAAAAAAAATACAAGTACCACACCTACGATTAAATCTCATAAATTAATTGTGCGCTTTACCACCTACGGAGATTTATTATTAGAAAAATGTTAGTTACATGCTCAGCTGACAGTATAACCTGGGATGAGCTTTACCGCTTCCTGATATTAATAAAAAAAATATAAGTAACTGTGATAAGTCTATTACTTAAAATTAGATAGACAGTTTGCACTCGATTACTACAAAGATCCTAGCTTCCTACAAATGTACTATGATTCGGTTTGTAGAATATATATCACGATAGACATTAATCATCATGAACATCATGTTCGGGCTTGACAGGACCAAGAGCTGACCACGACCAATGCAAAAAAATAATAATGTATTGGCCAAAATGCTAATAAATTAATAATTAAACACAGGAATTCTAGAGTAACAACAAAATAATATATTGGCCAAGGTTCTAACAAATTAATAATTAAACGCAGGAATTCTAGAGTAACATATATAAATTAGAGCAACAGCAAGAACGGTACTAACTAACCACGCGCTGTTATGACTTTTTTAAAAAAATATTTAGTACTGATCACTAGTGGCATTAATGCGACAAACTAGTAGCTCCTAAATGTAACAACTGAGATATATCCACATGAAAATCCAAATTAATTTTTATATTTCTCTATGCAGGGGAAATCGCCTATTAGCTTCTATCAAAGCCAATTTCAAGGTTTAAATGCAAATTATATCGAGTATATCAGGGTCAAGAATAAGAGTCCTATCGAATTTTGGTAGTGAGAAAGCTTGAGCAATGCAAAATTTTGGTTTGATGATAATTATAATGATGTGAGATGGTTAGATATCTATCGATATGTTTTACCCAAATTTTGGTCGAACGAGGTTTTAAAGAAGTGTTCTTGCTAAACACATATACTACCTCCGTTTTTTAATAGATGACGCCGTTGACTTTTTCTCACATGTTTGACCATTCGTCTTATTCAAAAAATTTACGTAATTATAATTTATTTTGTTATGAGTTGTTTTATCACTCATAGTACTTTAAGTGTGATTAATATCTTATACATTTGCACAAAATTTTTGAATAAGACGAATGGTCAAACATGTAAGAATCTACCCGTGCAGGTTCTCAGGCGGACGGAGTTCCGGAGGCACCTGCTCGTCCTGTACACCTGTGCGCGCAGGTGAACGGAACCGGAGAAACAATAGCAGTGCAGGAACATAGAAGGAGGTGGAACCCAAAGTACAAGGAGGAGGAGGAGAAAGAACTACTCCTCCCTTCTGGTCGCTGCAGAATATATATATATGAGAGAGAGAGAGAGAGAGAGAGACAAACACACACATATACCATGAGAAGTTGACCTATATAGCTATAATAATTGATCGTGCCGTGCACTGAGTTAATTGCTTATGTCAATGCATGGTCAGAATAGAAACTAAGTTTAGCAAGGAACGTGTGAAAATATGTTAGTAACTAACCAGTCAATGACTCAAAATTTGATGTAATTAAGAGAAATACTTAACAGCAAGTTTAATAGTATATATAGTCAAGTACTAGCTCTTAAAAATTAATACGTAATTTACAACTAATTTAATAGCATACCCATACAACAGCTACATATCAATATACTATACCATTGATAGATGGCATATAGTATCTCATTACACACAAAGTTTTAGAACATGTGTTGTAGTTGACTACAAATCTACTCTCATCTCCTCTCTCCTCTACCTAAGCATAGATCTAATGTACTCCATCCGTTCCAAATTTATGGATTCAAAATTTATCATGAAATAGTTGTTATTCTAGAGTAGTATTTATAATTAATCAACTTCGATCCATTCAATTTTCTCCCTATTCTACTCCAACTACGTACCTTCTTATTCCCAGCCATATATACATTATTTAATAAGAGACATAGTTTTTCTTCTCAAGCTTAATATATAGTACAAACAATCTAGAATAGTACTCCCTCCGTATTTTAATGTATGACGCCGTTGACTTTTTAACCAACGTTTGACCATTCGTCTTATTCAAATTTTTTATGCAAATATGAAAATACTTATGTCATGCTTAAAGAACATTTGATGATAAATCAAGTCACAATAAAATAAATGATAATTACATAAATTTTTTGAATAAGACGAAAGGTCAAACGTTTGTTAAAAAGTCAACGGCGTCATACATTAAAATACGGAGGGAGTAGTAATTTTTAAAGCTCGCTTACATCATTTGATGTATTCTCTCGAAATGGGAACTGAGCAAAAATATAGAATGGACTGAGAATTTGCTAGGCTTTCCCGGTCATTATAAACATCTTTTAATTAGGTCATGCGTGCCAATTTGATGAATGTATACACAACACATACTTGTTTACTGAAACAATACTAATATTTTTTTACAGCATTCTGGGAATTATTTTTGATGGATAATAAATGAAATCAACATATCTCGATCGTCACTGTATGTACACATTAAATTAATTAGACACCTTTTAATCATCATCGTCCTTGGTTTGTTTACATTTGTCCTATTTTATGAAATGTGCTGCGGTCTCACCACAAGTCTACAACTACAATCACCACTACTGGCATTTATCTGAAAAAGCAAGACAAGAATATATAATAAGAAAATAGGAAGAAAAATCGGAGTTCATGGTGTCCGGATCTTCTCTCTTCATCAGTTTCAGGTACGGATAAATTGCATCTGACCAAGGTGATCACAGAGAGAGAAAATTAACAAAATAATAATAATTAAACTAATTAAGAAGGCAGAGTAAACGGTTGACTTAAATTAAACCGGTCGTTGATTTGGTATGTCAAAGAGCTACTGAATATTTGATTGCACTAGCTGGCCAAAGCAAGAAATATGATAGTATGTCGGCAAGATGAAACTGCAGTTGAACATGGACGAACAGATTTGCTTGGCCGTCCTAATCTTTGGGTGCATTCATCTACCCTTGCAGTTAACTTGTTCTAAAGAATAAATGTACATGTAGGCATACATGATTAGCACACTTAATTATATATCATAGTCTTAGCTAATTAATGTATATTTTCCACAATTAATCCCATCCCTGACAAGCTTGAGATGGACAGCAATTCTTGAGAAATGTTTGGAGATATATATTGATTCTTTCAGAAGATACTGTGGATGCAGATACGAAATCTTTTTGGTCTACGGATCATATATAGATGTGGCATGCCAACCACATGGAGTGGCGATTCATCCATGTAGCCAAATTTCAAGAAAACTTGGGACTCTTTTAAATAAGATTTTGACCAACAAAGTCAAATCCTGAACACATCCTACGTGCAACGAAGCGGTCAACGAGAAGATGGGCCTGGACTGGGCCTTCAGCGTGGGCCCAAACAAATTGCTGACACTTGGCAACAATGGGCAGTGGTGACTGTCAGTTCTGTATGTTCTGCAACTGATGGAATTCAGAAAATGACAGTATTTTACTCACGAACCAAACAAAAATAGAAGTCAACTAAATTATAAATGTAATTACTCTTCTGTTGTTGGTTGTTAATCTGCTTGGTGACAATATGCAGGGTTTGTTTTTTTCTGCACAAGATTTGGTGATCTGCATGTTGTGATAATATGTAGACAAGAACTGAACAGAACAAACAAGAAGATATGATAAAAGTGCAGTGATCCATTGCATGCTCATTAATTAGTGAGTGACATGCTTGACATTGGTATGAAAGCGAGTACGCATCACTAAAATTCACTAATTCCTCAAGCCTCAGGGCGTACTAATGTGTTTTCATGGCTGTATGCTCTCAAAAAAAAGTTTTGCTGATGTCTAAAATTACTGCCCATGTCAAAGTTGTTTGTTTGTTTGTTCACTTCAGATTGACAGGGTGGAAGCAGTTGTAGTAAAAAGGAAAAACCATCCCTGACATGAAGGTTGAAGCAAAGTGTAAGAACATTTAAGGCTTAGTTATTTTTAGATTACTAGCAATGTACCCGTGGGTTGCAACAGGAAATATAATTCATTTACAATATAGAACGAGCTCCTCTACCGGCGAATCGATGGACCGCCTTTATGAGTTTGGCCCTGGGAGTACGAGTGCAAAATCCAGTACTCTCTCCATTCCATTTTAGGTGCAGCCATGAGTTTCCGTGTTCAACTTTAATAGTCCGTCTTACTTGAATTTTTTTAAAAAAAAATTAAAAAATATAAGTCACACATAAAGTACTATCCATATTTTTATCTAATAACTATACAAATATTAATCATAAAAAAATTCAAATAAGACAGACGATCAAAGTTAGACACGGAAACTCATGGCTACATTTAAAATGGGACGGATTTGATTGCGCTAGCTGGCCAAGCAAGAAATATGATACAGTATGTATGCAGGATTAAATTGCAGTTGAACATGGAAGCACAGATTTGCTTGGCCGTCCTACTCTTTGGGTGTATCGATCCATCCTTGCGTTAACTTCTTCAGAAGAATTAATTAATGTGTATATATATATGACCAAGCATGTCCTGCTGACGCTTTCTTCCTCTTCGAACGTGGTCAGGTACTGCAGCCAGCTCTTGTAGTGCACGGACAGCTTGCTGTAGCAGAAAAGCATCACTTTCTTGGCCACATCCGCTCATTCTCTAAGATTATTGGACAAGTTCTCCAGTTCTTTGGTCCCATAGGGATGGGCGTACAGAGAACGAAGCAGCATCTTGATGATGTGGGGGTCATCCAGATTCCAGCATCGTCTTTGATCTCTTTCTCACTCACTCTCAATAGCTACTTAATCACTGCAGTGCTACCTGTGAATAATATATTGTATGTGTATTTGGAAATGAGCTGAATTCAGCGAAATTTTGGATGACAACTAGAGTTGATCGATGCAATATTTATAGAGAACTTTTACGGTACAATGTACTACCAGTATATACTGGCAGTATATAAAAGGGTATGTTTGGAATTTAACAGAAAATTAGAAAAGGCGTTTCAATTTATTTCTGGATCTTGTCGTGCGGTGGGGTGATTTGACAACAACGCTCATGCGGCGGCGTGATCTAACGAGTAGCGAGGAGAGGTTGGACCGTTGGACCCAGGCGACTGGGCTCAGGAGGTTGATGTTCACGGCGATCCGGCTCACCGTGCGCTCGTCCTTCTGCCGAGCCTCACGGCCCATAGCTAGACACGGCGGCGAGCTGATTCAGTGTAGATTCGATCAGTTGCAGAGATTATAAAATATATACGACTCAATAGCAGCGGTTGTTTTTTCACACGGTGTGTTGTTTTGATTTCTTTACTGTGACCCGACTGATTAAAAAAAGACAAGTTAGCCATTTTTAAGTTTATACTGCAGTATCATTACGTAGGGAGATAAATCAATCTACACCGTTAGATTGTTTATACTACAAGTATATACTGGTAGTATATTGTACCGTAAAAGTGTAGGTGTAGTGTAGATCGATCTCCCGAGGTAGAGTCCATTGATCAGCAAGGCTAGCTAGCAGCTAGTATATGGGTAGCGTGCAAGCTAGCTATATGCTGAACAAAATGCTAACTAAAGTTCCTACGTAGATGAACAAGCTAGCAATACGAACCGGGACCAATGTTAGCTAGCAAAGGAAAACGATGTACCAAAGCGTAGGCAGGGAGGTCATCGAGTCGAATATTTTCCTTTTCTTTTTCCAAAGGAACAGTGGATCGAATAATCTCACCACTTAGACGAAGTACCCGTCGACAGCGAGGTGCCTATGGTGACTTCGTCAATCTCTCCAGGATTTGCCGGCCCAGTCTTCGAAGATGCTCATAGGGGTAGGATTTGCGTGCGTGCGTTCATAGGGGTGAGTATGCGTGTGTTGTGAGTGTCTGCGTTGTACTGTGTAATTCTCAAAAAAAAAAAAAATCTCACCACTTGAGCAAGCAACCTTGATCTCATATCATCTACGGCCACGATCAACGTAGTCACTCACTATATACGATTTCCGGTGCGATTACCACAGCAGCATGCCCAAAGATTCTGATCACCAGCAAAGCCAATTCCTGAAAGGCTTATCATATATACATATGTATCTATATATATCTCAATGCTAATTAGGTATTTTTAGTAGCTTCTATGGTAATTAGAAAAAATAACTATTAATTAAATAGATCATATTATAAGTAGACCGTAAAATAATTAATACTTAATTAATCATACACTAACGGCTTATCTTATTTTACGTATCTTCTCGATCTTCGTCTTTTTCAGTAGGTCACCGTTGAAGCCCACGACCTAGATCCAGGGCGACGCCGGCCGTAGTGGTGATGGGCGAGAGGCGACGACGATGAGGCACCGGTGGAGAACCAATTTTTACTCCCAGTTGGTAACCCCCTTTAGTCCCGATTTTCTAACCGGGAGTAGCAATCTGGGACTAAAGATGGACATATTTAGTCCCAGTTGAAATAACCAGGACTAACGATCATCTTTAGTCCCGGATGATAACACCAATCGGGACTAAAGGTCCCGGTTGCTGTTACTAACCGGAGTAAAGAGGAATAGCTGCAGTACCAGATGGCCCCCTTTTCTTTTCTTTTTTCTCTTTTTATTTTCTCCCGAATCAAGTGGCATGCAAATCCCCAAATCAAACCCCGAATCAAGTGGCATGCAAATCCCCAAATCAAACCCCAAATCCCTAAATCAAAGTAACATCCCAAATTCACATCACCAAATCCACATCACAAATCTTAAAGTTATTTATACACATAAATCAAATACATCACAAATCCTAAAAAATTACACAAATCAAATACATCATAGATCCTAAAAAATTACACACAAATCAAATACATCACAGATCAATAGAATAAATCACAAATTTATATATCTCAGTGAATCACAAATTAAGAAAAAACAAACAAAGCCGCTGCCGCCACTTGCCACGGCCGCCGCCTGCGGCCCTGCTCCGTCCGCTTCCGGCCGCCGACCCAACGGATGGGAAGGGGATGAGGGGGAGGAGGAGGAAGGGGAGGAGGGGGAGGAGAGAAGGAAGGGGAGGAGGTGGAGGAGAGGGGATGAGGAAGAGAGGGTAGATCTGATCTGTAGGAGTGGAGGAGGAGAAGGGGGAGAGGTCGATCTGTGAGTTGCGATTGTGGAGGAGAGGATAAGTGATAAGGATTATATACTACGTGTTCAATTTTAGTTCCGGTTGGTTTCAATTTTAGTCCCGGTTGATAATACCAACCAGGACTAAAGGGTGTCACCAACCGGGACTAAAGATTATCGGCCTCCTGACATACATCTGACAGGGATTAACCGTCCTGATTGATAACCCAAGTCCTCCTGACATACATCTAACAGGGGATGAATCGGGACTAAAGATCATCTTTAGTCCTGATTGATAACCCCAACCGGGACTAAAGATCATAAAATGGTGGTATGGTTTTCAACCGGGATTAAAGATTATTTTTAGTCCCGGTTCTTTTTGAAACTGGGACTATTGTGGTTTTGGGTCGACCCAGCAAAAAATCATTTCTCCACCAGTGAGGGGAGTGATGCGACGGTCGACGGCGTGGCTCTGGGAAGGCTAGCGCGGAATTCGCGCGCCTAGGTGCTAGATCTGGGAGCGGCGACGACCGGGGCGATGGCTTGGCACGTCAACAGTGACCTCCACACCAACGGAGGAGAAAGATGTGCAGGGTTTGGCGCATCTTTGCTAGATCTGGTCGGCTGACAGTGGCAACAAGGTCGACACACATGGCGGTCAGAGGCAGCCAGCTCCAGCTGCCTCGCCGGTGCGCGCGGTGGGTTGGGGCCTACGGTGGCACCCAGCAGCATCGACAAGCGGTGGGTTGGTTGACACAGGGCACCCGTGCGGCAAACAGAGCTAGTACGAGACATGCATTGTTTATGTTGGACAGATCAACTAAATCACAGCACACACGTGTCTTGCATGTTTGCATATATCAATCAAATTTAGACTTGCATGTTTGCATAGTGTCTTGTATTATCATGGACTTCTTATTAAATTTTATGAAATTTAATAACTATTTAAATTACATGCATAGCACCTAGGTGTAGAAAATACTTTCTGCAGCACACACAGGTTAACAACCTTGCAATATAATGAATATATATACACGCGGCAGTGAACTTGCGATTATTAATTCTTACCAGAACCGGCCAGATAGAAATATGTAAGTAGGTCTTCAGTTAATTATTCTTTCCACATTCTGATCTCCTTCTACTGTGATGAAGCAACTTATATATATAGATCAGTCGCGTGTAAGGGGAACACACGCACTTCATGAGATCTTGAGCTCCCTCGGACTTACTTGAGGAATTCTTGAGCTCCCTCTTGGACTTGATGAATTCGATTGAACCCCGATGATGTCCGGAGTGATCTTCCTCGTGCTGTTGCAGTTCCAGTCAACCTTCTCCTTGTTAGGAGCGCTGCATCGGCGGCCTTGAAGTGAAGTATGCCCGTGTTATTGATCCCAGAAATGTCGTCGGGGAGATCGTCACCAACGTCTTCGTCTTGTTCAAGTTCCACACAATCTTCTCCAGCTTGGGAGCTGCACGGGCTTTGATCAACAAGGCCGTCTTATCAGAGACATGATCAAGCAGGAGGAGCCTCAGCTCCCCGAACTCCCCCTCCTCGAGGTGACCTCGCTTTCGATGTATGATTTGCGAAGCAGCCTGAGGCAGCGCAAGCTCTTCAGCTTGCCGAGGGATCCGCAGACCGTCGGCGCGCATAGGGTGTAACGTAGAGTGATCTTGGAAAGCGCTTGGAGGTTTTCGTTGATCCATGTAGGGAGCTTGTAGCCTCTGTTGTCGCCGCCATTTCCTCCCTTGAAGAGCACTTGAGGTCTAAGCTCTCAAGTTTACTGGGAGCTAGGATTTCTTCTTGTGAATGGTCAAGAGTCACGAACACGTCGTCGCCGGCCATGTGCTCCGCAGCCAGCGGTGGCGGTGGCTCCGTGATCCAGACTGACAGAGCGCAGGGTATCTCTCCGCTTGGAGATTGCTTCAAGCAAATGAGTGATGTTACCTTGGCTGCCGTCGAGGACGACTCCCAACTTCCTCAGCTGCTCTAGAGACCCAATTCGTGCAAGGTGCTTGGCCGTCCTTAATCCCGACATGGCGCAATGTCTCCGTCTTCTTCCCGATCTTGTGAGGTACCAGCACGGTGGAGCCTGACTCATTTTTGTTGCCTTCGCCACCGCCGTCGGTGCTGATGTTGTCGCCGGCAAGGAGATGCTTCAGGTTGTGGAGGAGTGATGCGCCTCATGGCGGTGGCCGGCATGTTTTCGGTGTCCCGGATGTCGAGCGTCTCCAGCTGCCACAGGTCCTCCATCTTCTTGGGCAGACTGGAAACGTCGTGTGTCCGGAGGTTCAGATACTTGAGCGAGGTCACCTTGCAGATACTCTTGAGGTGGCTCTTCTCCCAATCTCTTGCAGCCCCCTAGATCTATCACGTTCAGCCGATACTCTTCAGGTAACACCTTGAAGAGCTTCACCATCCCATCCATGGGATTCAGCGGCTGCTGCTGCTGCTGCAGCGGTTGTGTTTCTCTTCTGCTGACGCAGTTGCAGGAAAGGTCTGTCGAACCATATGCCTGATTTTGAGCTGATGCTGAAGGTGGGTAGGCAGGTCAACCACAAAATTTTCGCTCTCTGGAGATGTCGGGGATGAATTCTTGACTGCTTCATCGACGACGCAGCTCTTGAGGTTCAAGCTGCATGTACCAACAGCTACACCATCATCTTGAGGAGAGAGGAGGAGCAGGAAGAAGAAAGCCTCGAAAGACGAGCTCCTTGAAGCAGACTTCGCCGCCCTTCTTCCATGGTGGTTGTAAGAGGCGGCTCGACGACCCTGAGGGGCACGAGGCCCTCGGCGACCCATCGCCTGACCAAGCACGACCTGCTGATTTATCTTCCTCTCCCATGGTAACCAGGTACTGCAGGCAGCTCTTGCAGTGCGCGTGGCAGCTTGCTGTAGCAGAAAATCATCACAATTTAGCCACATCTGCTCCTTTAGGTTCAAGCTTCTGGATAAATCTTCCAATTCTTCTACGTACCGTAGGGATAGGCATACAGAGCACGAAGCAGCATCTTCATGATGGCCACATGATCCCCCTCGATCTCGACGCATTGTTCAGGATGTCCTCTAGGTGTTTGCGAGCAATAGCATCATGTCCAAGACTATGAGGGAGCTTATCGATCACTCCTCTGAAAGATTCAGCTGAAACATCTTCAATGGCACGTAGGAATTCGTCCTTCTTCTCCTCAGCCTTGCTGTCTCGGAGGACCGCAACAGCGACTCCTCCGAATTGTTTGTTAATCTCTT
>CM020180.1:39678491-39715159 GCA_009805545.1 Oryza longistaminata
AAATCAATCTGGGCCGCAAAGGCCACATCGAACGGCGCTCAGAGCCCAAGGGGGTTCGGCGTTGAAAACTCCGAAGGAATAAGTTCACCGGAGGCCTCAATTTAACAGCGAGATTTTTTAGGTCCCTTAACCACAAAACCAGAAATCTCTACCCCCAAAACTATACAAACCGTTCACTCAAGGTCCTAGGCAGTATATATTGGTGGTTTCGCTGACTTGGCATCCTAGTCAGCAAAAATAATTAAAATTAATATGTGGGGCCCACAATGTAAGTGAGACAATGGTGTGGGTCCCACATTTCTCTTTTTTTTTTCCTTTTTCTCTCTTCTTCTTCTCCGGGTTCTCTCAAGCAGGCGCGCGCGACAGAGGGGAGAGAGGTGGCCGGTGGCGGAGCGGGGACGGCGGCGGCGGCGGGAGAGGGGGAGAGAGGCGGTCGGCGGCGACGGCGGGAGGGAAAAGAGGTAGCGGCCGGCGCGACGACGCGAGCTCAGCGGCGGAGATGTTCAAATGCGCCGTGTGCTCGACCTCGGGCCCCGGCGCCGGCGAGCGAGCGCTCCCCCCGTCGACCCTCTCTCCCTCCCTCGCCTACTCGCCGTCTGCCTCCTTTCCTCCTCTCCCTCCGCCGCCGAGCTCACCACTCCTCCGCTACTCCGCCCGCAGTTGCGCTCGCCCTCGTTGCTCTGCCCGTATCCATCGCCGCCCGCCGTCGTCACGCTCGCCCTCCGCTTCTCTGCCCGCGCGGTCGCGCTCACGCCCACCGCCGCTCCGCTGCGCGCTCGCCCTTCGCGGCACCACCCGCATCCGCGCGCGCTGCTTCGCCTACCACGCTCGTGGAGGAGAATTGACCAGCATGATGACGACACCCGGCGGTGAAGAGCGTCGCCGCTCTGCCTGCCGCCCACGACCCGCTTCGCTCGCCGTCCCTCCGCTGCGCTCTCGCACGCCGCACCGCCTCCCGCTCCTGCTATCCTGGCCGCCTCTCTCCCCATCTCATCCGCCGCTCCTCCCCCCTCCCCTCCCCCACCGGCTCGACTTGCGCGCACCTCTCGCCAGCGGAGAGAGAGGGGCGGAGTCGACGGCGCGGCCCACCGGATTTGGGGCGGTGAAGAGGAGCGGAGGCGACGGGTGGTGGGAGGAGTCGGCGGCGGGTGGTGCGGAGTCGGTGGCGCGTGATGGGGCGGAGTCGAAGGCGGTGCGGTGGGCGGAGTCGACAGCGTCGACGACTGGCGCAGCTGTCGGGCCGACGACGAGGACGCGCCGCCCGCCGCGCGCCGCCTCCGCCCGGCCAACGACCCCGCATCTGCCCACTTGCTCCGCGCCCACCAGCCTGCCGCGCTCGCTTGCCTCCCACCGCCGGCCTCCCTCACTGAAGAAGAGGAAAGAGAAGAGAAGAAAAGAGAAGAGAGGAAAGAAGAAAAGATAATGTGCAGCTGACATGTGGGCCCCACGTACTTTTAATTTTTTTTTTTGCTGACTAGGATGCCACGTCAGCGAAACACCCATATATACCGCCTAGGGACCTTGAGTGAACGGTTTTGTATAGTTTAGGGGTGGAGATTTCTAGTTTCGTGGTTAAGGGACCTTAAAAATCTCGCTGTTAAATTGAGGGACCTCGGTGAACACTATATCCAAACTCCGACAGCCATCAGTTGTATGTTCTGCAAACTGATGGAATTCAGCAGAGTATCGAGAAAAAGTGATAGTATATACAATTAAACAAAACGAATGGTAAGAAAAGTAGTAAGTAGTCTTGTGTTGTTTGGTTGTTAATTAGTCTGTTTGGTGACAATATGCAAGTATGCAACGGTGGTTTCAGTACTAAGATTTGCTGATCTGCATGTTTTGATATGCAGACAAAGTACTGAACTGAACCACACAGGAAACATATGAGCAAAAATGCAGAGCTCGAGTGCATGAGCGCATCAGTGACAGTGAATGACTGAAGTAGGGGGTGAAATCGGTCTACTGCAGCAACCAACAGGAGGCCCAATAGAAGTCGCTGACACTTGCAACAATGGGCCGATAGAATGAATCGGAGGCCCAAGGGGGAGTCGGGGTTTAAAACTCCGAACCCCTTCGCTGGTAGCAAGCGCGCCACCACGCCGTACGTCCCCATGCCTAGCGCCGGCCGACGGCGCGGCGGCGCGCGCGGCGATGGATACATCAGTGGCACGGCGGTGCGTGTGCGGCGATTGTGCTGGCGTCGGTGGTGACTGGTGAGCAGTGGATGGAATGGAAGGCATGGACATGTTGTTATGAAATTTCTGATTGAAGCATCCAGAACGCAGTGTTTACACCTAAATTTGGCACCTAGGATTAAAATAGGAAATATTGCAAAATTTGGAAGATCTACCGGTTTCCTTCGAGTAGGCCGGTCTGACCGCCGTGTGTTGGGCGGTCAGACCGGCGGTGTGTGCCGGTCTGACCGGCAGGTCCGAGTGCTATCCTGTTCGTCGGGTTTCGAGGTTTCTTGCTTGGGAAGGCATGTTTCGGGTTTCCTTTGGTTTCTACCCCGAGTTGGACATGGAGGAGGGCCTGTAGAGGGCAAGACTAACCCCTATATAAGAGACATGGCCGGTTCATTGTAAAAATCAATCTACAATCAATCAATCGAATCGTTCTTTTCATATTACTTTTAGTTTTCTCTTAGTTTGTCCATCTTTGTCGGTTTGCGCCGTAAACCGTCCGTCGCCGCTGCGAGAGTGCGACATCTCTTTGTAGGTTTGTCCTGAAAACCTTCCGTTTTGCCCACGAGACGGGTAGCTATCTAGAAATCGGCTCCGCTAGCCGATTTAGTTATCAAAATCCATCTAGGTTTAGCTCTTTGCTAGATCGAGATGGTTGGCGACTCTAGGATCACCGCAAAGCTTAAGGTGCTGCGATCGTGCTTGTCAACTTGTCAAAAAAAAGTTGCCAACACGCAGCACTTGAATTTTAGGCCGCCAGACCTGGGGAAATGATGCCCAGGAGCAGGAGAAAGGAAGCCTCGAAACAGGAGCTCATCGAAGCAGCGCTCACCGGCCTCTTCCATGCTAGTATCGTCTTCATCTAGCCCATCATGTTGGTCCTTGGACACTAGGCCTTCGACGAGCCATCGCCTGACCAAGCATGTCCTGCTGACGCTTTCTTCCTCTTCGAACGTGGTCAGGTACTGCAGCCAGCTCTTGTAGTGCACGGACAGCTTGCTGTAGCAGAAAAGCATCACTTTCTTGGCCACATCCGCTCATTCTCTAAGATTATTGGACAAGTTCTCCAGTTCTTTGGTCCCATAGGGATGGGCGTACAGAGAACGAAGCAGCATCTTGATGATGTGGGGGTCATCCAGATTCCAGCATCGTCTTTGATCTCTTTCTCACTCACTCTCAATAGCTACTTAATCACTGCAGTGCTACCTGTGAATAATATATTGTATGTGTATTTGGAAATGAGCTGAATTCAGCGAAATTTTGGATGACAACTAGAGTTGATCGATGCAATATTTATAGAGAACTTTTACGGTACAATGTACTACCAGTATATACTGGCAGTATATAAAAGGATATGTTTGGAATTTAACAGAAAATTAGAAAAGGCGTTTCAATTTATTTCTGGATCTCATCGTGCGGTGGGGAAGAGCATTGATTTGACAACAACGCTCATGCGGCGGCGTGATCTAACGAGTAGCGAGGAGAGGTTGGACCGTTGGACCCAGGCGACTGGGCTCAGGAGGTTGATGTTCACGGCGATCCGGCTCACCGTGCGCTCGTCCTTCTGCCGAGCCTCACGGCCCATAGCTAGACACGGCGGCGAGCTGATTCAGTGTAGATTCAGTTGCAGAGATTATAAAATATATACGGCTCGATCAATAGCAGCGGTTGTTTTTTCGCAGGGTGTGTTGTCTTGATTTCTTTACTGTGACCCGACTGATTAAAAAAAAGACAAGTTTGCCATTTTTAAGTTTATACTGCAGTATCATTACGTAGGGAGATAAATCAATCTACACCGTTAGATTGTTTATACTACAAGTATATACTGATAATATATTGTACCGTAAAAGTTCTCAAATATAAATGGTGGGAGCTAAAGATTCTGAAAGTAGCAATAGATACGAGACGCTCCACCAAACACGACCTTAATTTCTTGCATGTGTGGAACGTACGGTAGCTCCTACATATGAATATGATGCTAGTCATAGCTAACGTTTCCTCTTAATCTTTTACTAGTATGTTTTGGAATAATCCACAGACCGACAAATGATATGGGCGGATCGGAGGGGGTGATAAGGGGCAGACAAGAGAGAGAAAAAGACATGTGTCAATTCCATATATAATATGTGGAATACATATATATATATGCATGATCGATCGATGATTCCATGGATCGATTGGATCCTTGTGGGCCGACAGGTATGGTAGTAAATATTCGCTGATCGAAGTATGGATCGGAGTACGTTGGAGATGACTGGACGGAACGCAATTGAAATTCCATGGCAGGGACTAATTGCATTGTCATGTCGATCTATAGATGTAACTACAGTAGTATATATGTATGGCTAGCTAGAAAGTGAGTACACTATAGCTAGCTTTGGTATTATTTGTGATGATCGAACGATGCCTTAATTCCTTGTAGAATGTTAATTTGTCAACAAGTTGCATATGTCTGTGATTGGTCGGATGTCGCCGTCGCGCGCTCTGCATTATTCAGACTTTTGAGATGATGTACAAGTGATCGACAAGGACCGCTTGCTAGCTTATTGTTTAATTTGGTTTTTTTTTCAGAAGAAGAAGAAGAAGAAGAAGAAGAAGTAGAAGAAGAAGAAGAAGAAGAAGAAGAAGAAGAAGAAGAAGAAGAAGAAGAAGAAGAAGAAGAAGAAGAAGAAGAAGAAGAAGAAGAAGAAGAAGAAGAAGAAGAAGAAGAAGAAGAAGAAGAAGAAGAAGTAGATGAAATGAGAGGAGGAGATGGAGCGATGACGAACAGGCCGGACGTTCAGTTGACTCTGATCGATCCATGGATATAGTAGCTAGCTCCTCAGGCCTAGGCGCAGGCAGTCAATTTAATTACTTTACTAATTACTACTACTTAGGATTGGAGTAACTAAAAATTAATACCGATCGATGGAGGTGCATGAACGATCGATCGATGCAGTCATGCATGCAGATCATGATGGATGGATCGATCGAGCAAAAGACTGACTAGCTAGGTAATTACTCCAATCGATGGATGGATGGTACCTGAGAATTGGTGGTCGTGGGCGCAGTGGAGGAGGGAGAGGTCGTGGATGCGGAATCCGTAGCGCGCCAGCGAGTCGCCGCCGGAGCAGAAAGGCCGGAGCGCCGTCAGGAAGGCGCGGGCGGCGCGGCGAGTGGTCGGCTCGTGGAGGCGCCCCAGCACCGCCTTGAGCTCGCCGTAGGCCGCGTCTCCCGACGGCGCGCACCGCTCCAGGAACGCCGCCACCGCCGCTGCATCCTCCACGCCGGCGCTGCCCATACCTATATAGCTTCTTGACGGTGAGTGTCGTCGTCGTCGGTGAGCATCTATCGATCACCTGCATCCGCAGCATGCATATATAGCTGCAGTGCGCGCGTAATTGTGGAGCCCACTACCTACTTCACCATACAACACATATATGTCTCTATATCTCTCCGATCCACTCCCTGTATGCATGTCCATAACTCCATACTAATTAAACATCATTTTTCACACATGTACACTCACACCTATAAACTAATATACAAACACAACCTCTATCGGCTAGGAGGAGCATCTTTGTAGATTGGGTTTTGTTATATTTTTTTGACATATGTCGATCAATGGAGAAACTATTCTAAACTCTAAAGGGGATGTCCTCTCGTTATTTACATGTTAATCAAATAGTTATCGATTTTTTTTAAAAAAAATAAAAGATGTATTAATATGTAATATATCACTCCACAAACATACAAGTTCAAATTCAACATCTACATATCACAATGAAAAAAGAAATTAAATTAGCACTAATTAACGTATATTTACAATCATTTTCTTTTTCGTTTGTGACATGTACAAGTTAAATTTTAACTTTTTTTTTCACGTTGGGCCTGAAGCTGATTGGTAAATTCATGGTTGTTACCTCCTGCTTCTTAATATTTGTAGTTTCTTTCATCTCAGCAGAAGCAATGCTCACATTAGAGAGCCACACTTCATAATCCATAGAATTCAGTCCCAGGTCAAAGTCATTTTTGTTGTCAAGATTCAAATGGAGTGTTGCGGTTGCTTCCTCAAAGGAGAACTGCTCAAACTTGATCTTACTTACATTAACGTCTGGTCTGTAAGGCACTGGGATCTCACCATTTTTCTCCAGAGGTATAGAAATCCTTCCGATGACCGGGATATCTATATGAAGCACAACTCTGATCTTGTATGGAATGATACTCCCAGGCTTGATGTCCCCATATGTACTCTTGATGTCATCATAAATAAGTAGCAGAGGGATTTTCACTGTCTCTGAACCATGAGCATGTATGGTTCCAGAATCAGGGATTGTCCCAGACATGAGCTTTCTCTCTTCGCTTTCGATCAAGTATTCGATGTCGACGAGAGGGATCGGCACGGGGTTTGGGTTGGTGATGAGAACATCAGCAATCAGCTCTACCTTCTCAAGGCTGATGTGAGGTATGTGGATCCCGGTAACATCAGCGGTAGGCTTTCCAAAGCTTACTGCATCTTCAATCTTTTCACCAATGTCTTGAATGAAATCCTTTACCTTGTCGAAGAAACCTCCCCCCTCTCCATCATTATTGTCGTCATGGTCCTTGTCAGCTTTCCTTTCGGTCACTTTTGGGCTATCCGAAGATGACATGCTGTGATACAGATCGAAGAGTTAACATATCAGATTTCACAAACAATTTCCTGTCGAAAATGTTCAGAGGTGAAATATGAACGACAAAACTGACAAGCGCACCAATGGTAATTGGTAAAATATTAAATACACAGTAAAATGAAAACATCAACAAGAATACAAGATTACATAATCACAACAGGAAGCGGTCAAAAGATATACGAAGTTACTATACTGTTGTATGAAACGACCCATTTGAGCTGATCTCAAAGAAATGTTGTAATTAACCCTCAGAACCAGATGTTCAGCCCGGACATTCGACTATTTCGAAATCTATGATCATGTGAATTCAATCATACACAAGGTGCCCCCATCTTAAATTGGTATAGCAAGGATGGACGTAAAGCAAGTTCCGCCTGATCCAAAGAGACTACTAAAATTAAGATGGCAGCCTGCAAAATATTTCCATGGAAAGGTGAGTGGCCAATGAAAATTTTTTTTTGAAACGAAAAGCGGCAAAAGACTTGCCGAATATATTAGGGGGAATAAAAGGTCAGAATACAAAGAACAGAAACGCAAAGACCGTCTAGCGGTCGAAAGAAGAGGCTTGCCAACTAGGCAAAAAACCTCAGGATACAAGTGACTTAAAGAACAACAGCATTTAACATCTGGACAAATTAATTTGGCTTATATTTTCCTTGATTAAGGAGGCCACCTGGTTCTCGTCTTGTGAAGAGTGACAGAAAATTCTTCTGTTTCGTTCTAGCCAAATATTCCACCACGTTATTGCAAGGTCTCCAAGAATTAGCTTCCTTGTAGCTATAGGCCTTACCTTGCATAATGATTCCCACCAATTTTTGAAGGTGCAAGATGCGCTCTGAAGGGTATAGGCAGTATGTCCTTGCCAAAGGCAAATTTTGTTCCATACCATAGCTGTGAAAGGGCATTCTTTGGCTAGATGAGTAGCATCTTCGAACGAACGAATCTAATCGAATCGAATCTGTCAGTCCAATCCCCTTGAACAAGCTAAGCGACCTGGATGATCCATGGCATGCAAAACTTTTTAGATAATGGAAAGTTTTTATTGAACTCAGTTAATTATATTAATGTGATACAATAATTTTGAAAACACTTCCGATCTCTACGTAACTGAGATGCACACAACCGAACATACAAAACCACACTAAAAAACAAGAATGACATGGAGTATTGAGGACCATAAATCCAAAGACTAAATCACCGCCCATGGCATGCATGTCAATATATTAGAAAGAAAAGAGTTTTTGTCACACAATGCAATCGGCCAGACAAGCCTATACCGAGAGGAGGGGAACAAAGGTACAAATAAGAAAAATATAAGAGAAAATTACTTCGGAAAAAAACAACTCTAAACAATGAGAGGGTGTAGGCGGAGCCACACTATAATCAAAAATCAATGGCCTAGGCTCGAGAGGTTGGTCTGGCGTTTCACTGTAATGGATTCTCCTCAAGGAGCTCCAGCTTGACGACCAATGTGACATGGAGAAGATTGCGCAATCGCATAAAAACAAGGTGAAAACGGTATGGAAATCTTTCCGATAGTATTGATACCATTTCCATATAACTAATACTTCCTCCGTCCCATAATAATTGCATTCCTAGGAAATTAGAGACAATTTAACAACAAACACAATTTACCACAATAGCCCTATTTAATAATTACATTGTATGCGCTTATTTCATATTTATACTTGATTAAAAGGAAGGTTGAGCAATACATTCCATATGTAAACTTAATTAAAAAGAAGGTTGTGGGTATACATCGGTTAAATTAAAACCTGCCCCCAACTGAAGCTCCCACAGCGATTTGGAGTCGCGTGTTCGATCGCCGCGATATCCACGTCGCCCCCGAATGCTCAGGCAGCCGGATTTCGCAAGCGCTCGTGGCTCCGCATCGACTCTGGTCGTTTTGCAAAAAAACCCTTAGTATTATTGATAATTTGATGCAAGTCCCCAATCGTACATTTCTAAGTTATGCAGTCTTATCCAAAAGACCTTCAAAATATGAAATATCTTATGCTAAGAAGACAAAATTCGGGAAAATTGGACTGCGCTCTGAAAACGTAAAGTGAGGGATCATTTTGCAAAAATGAACATCCCCCTCCCCCTCTCCCAAACCCTAGCCGCCAGCCCACGCGCTGCCCCTCCCCCTCTCTCGCTTTCTCCCCCTCTCCAGGCGACGACGCTCTTCCCTGCGCGCCCTCCGCTGCTCTCCGCCATCTCCTCCTCTCGACCCTGCCACTCCGTCGCTGCAGCACCATGGTGGAGACTCACCGAAGCACCACCACTGCCGCCTCCAAGTACTCCTCCCTGTCCCCTTCCTCCTCCGCCGCCAAGCAGCGGCGCCCACGCCCTGCCAAAGGCCGCCGGTTCGTGCGAGGATGCGTTGGCGGCCAAGAGAGGTGACGATTTTTTTTGTCTTTTCAGCGCGTGAGTTGGTGGGATGGGCTTGGGATTGAGCTATTAGGTTTTGATGCTTTGTTGCAAATCAAGGAGGAGATAGCTGGCGGTCACAGCGGCGGAGTGAATCTGCCTGGAACTTGTTCGTTCTTAATGGCATTCTCAACAGCACTGCATAGCCAGTGGATCTTGCTTAGATCCGCTTGTGCTTTGACGCTGGTCTGCTGGTCTTTGGTTAAAAAATGCCAGGTCTACTTTCTTCCCTTTCCCTTACCTCTTATGATTCTCTTATGCTTTGTAGCTACAATGGAGCAATCGATTTGGTAAAAAATGTCAGTCAGTGCAAGCTACAGGGCTTGGCCTTGTGTTGCTGGAGCAGAGGTTGGCAGCCTACCACTGCTGTGTTGTGTGCTGCAACATTTAATCAACAAACAAGTACTAATAATCTACTATTTATCTTATGTGAACTCCTATTATCTATGCTAATGTTTTTTGGTTGCACAATTGGAACTGTCAAAAATGGGGAAGATGTGTTGGTTGCTGTTCTAATACTATCTGATCATCTTCTTCTACAATGAGAAAAAAAATGAAGCTGGCATTGCAACTCTTGCAATATAAATCGGGGCAACCGTGCAGCCTTCATATATCATAATGTGTTTCCAAATTTCGAATAATATGTTTCACATAACTGATTATGATGGCTAGGAGAAATTTGGTTCTTTCTCCAGATGACGCAGTAACGAAGTAATGACCTGATAAGCATGTATACAACAGCCAAGCAGAAAATTGTATGTCATTGTTCACAAGAACTGATTTGGCAAGCATTTTGTGGACCTTAGAACTTATATCACATTTTTGCCTTGCTGCATCTAACCTGTTCCGTAGAATCATTTAGCCAATGGTCTGACTTGTGCTCTCTGCTTTCTTTGATGCCTCAGGAACATTGTGCTGACAAAGTGACAATTAGTCTAGACTGTAGTCTTGGCCTGAAACATATTTCCCTGCAGGCTTAGAATGCAGATTACAACCCATAACGTATATTTGCAACTGTTGATACTTGATTTGGTTTACTTCTAGAACATAACCTGGAATTTCTTATTAACTGTACCGTGACCCTTTTTTACAAATTGGGTGGAAAGTGCTTGGCTGCAAACTAATTGATCTTATTGTTATGTGAAAGGCTGCAGATTCTTTATGCATGGTCAAGCAGCTGGTAGCAATGAAAGTAAAAGCAGCGGGAGATGCAAGTGTTTCTTGACTGGCAGGTAGCTGATGTTTTTCTCTCTTCCTCTAATAACCTGAATCCATTAAAAAAAGAAAACATAATTTCTCTTACTATAGTTGTTTATTTTACTTGCCAAAGGTCCTAACCACAATAAAAGAAGTCGATAGCTAGCTACCTCTTGTTTGGCTGGTAGTGGTGTTCCCTGAGTAATGCAGGCATGATTGCGATTGTAGGAGCCTTAGGGGTTGTTCACTTCATCGCCGTTTGCAACCCTACAAATTTTTTTTGTTCCCAAATTTTGCTAATTTAACAAGCTAAATATGTTCTTACTATCTCTACCCTACCAAAATTACCTATTTTCTTATTTTCAAATTTTGGCCCAACTAGCTCCTACCATTTCTAACTTTCATTTCTTACTAATTTAATTAACACTATGATTATGTTGGACTACTACCATTTCTAACTTTCATCTCTTATTAATTAACATTATGATTATGTTGGAAATACATACCTGTTTAACATGTAGTTGCCAGGTCAACAATGATGCCTTTGTTTTAAAGATTCTAGATTCGAACCGAAGCTACATCAAGTTACAAACTAGGCCTCTTGCAGTATATGATCAAGAATAAGATCCACTTTCATGACATCAAATTTGTATTTCAACTGGGGAAAGTATTTCATCTATGCGACCAATGAGGCATATATCTATGCTTTTGACTTCAAATTCAACCTGCTACTCAAGATTCATTGGATTGACTTGAGCATCAAAATTAGTGTAATTAGCAAAGCATTGCTGAGAATCATTCATGTTATATATTTTGCACCAAAATTTGTATCATGTTATTGCTTACTATTATAATGAAGCGGTTGTCCTAAGTGACATTGAGAATCAGTGTTATTTGTAATAACAACTAGATCATATCCATGGTGCTTCTTGTTACAAGAAATTGATGATCAATTTTTATTAACTACATGTTTGATTTTAAGCCGCTGACATTGTGTCTATGCACAGCTTGGTATTACAGTAATGTGATAAGTCTAATTTCATTCACTACCGGAGAATTTTGTAATAATTTTTTATACATTTTTTTGATTCACGATTTCAATCGAAATGAATTGAAACATTTGGGTTTAATATTGATAGGGCGCACAACGTGCGCCAAAATGTCTAGTTCTATTTGTTGTATCCCATCTTATCAGAAATACAATCTTTTTGGGACAAAATTTGAAGGGTAGAAATACAATTATTATGGGACGGGGGTAGTATAATAATAACGTTTTTACCGACTATTACCTTTGATAAAAAAATAAGTTTTTCTAATTTATGTCAGCGTCGCATTTAAGTTAACACAAAATAATTAAATTCACAAATATAAAAATTTCCCGACCATTTCCCTAATTAAGGCACATCCCAATGGCCCTTTTCTGCAACACATTCGAGCAGTACGTGTGAAAGCAATCATGGCCCAAAACTGAATAAACTTGTGTGGCATCCATTGCTTTCTTTCATCCATATGAAAAAATGGTATTAAGGCGGTGGCGGCGGCGGTCGACGATGGTTAAGGGTCCGTCTGACTCATCCGAGACAGCGAGACCTAGAGAGAGAGCCTTTTTTTTTCATGTTTGTGAGAGGACAAGAAGGACGTACGGCGGTCAGATACCCAAAGGGAGTTTGGATAGCTCTAGACATATAAAGACACGAGCAATTAATTTACTCGTGCAAGAATAGTGTATACGTGCATTATTTGCCCCGTATATATACTTTCCTCTGAATAGTTATGGTCTACTCCCTCCTTCCTAAATGTTTGACGCCATTGACTTTTTTAAACATGTTTAACCGTTCGTCTTATTTAAAAACTTTTGTAAAATGTGTAAAACTATATGTATACATAAAACTATATTTAACAATAAATCAAATGATAGGAAAAAATTAATAATTACTTGAATTTTTTAAATAAGATGAACGGTTAAATATTTTTTAAAAAATCAACCGCGTCAAATTTTTGGGATGGAGGGAGTATTTTCTAGAGGCCTGGCTAGCTCGATCGCTCACTAGCTTGCCTGCTCGCTAGCTGGAGCTTTTGTCATTCCATGCAACAGCGTGCATGCATGGGAGAGAGCTGATGAGCACGCATAAGTACATAACGTGATAACAATTTATACTAGACACTGGAGCTATTTTGTTTTTGGAAGCGATGAGCGAGAGATGTGCCGCATGCCAAACTAGTATATATATGCAAGCAATGCAAGGGTCCAAGGAGAAATGCTCTCACGGGGCGGAGAGATTGATTTCTGCCGCCGTGCGTTGTCCGGTTTCCCCCTCGTGTTGGCGCCAGCCAGCCCACACGTGCCGATCGCAACAAATCGTTGGCAGAGCAATACGAACAAATGGGCCTTTGTTCATGAGTTAGCACCCAGTTTGTTGCCTTGCGATGGGGGACAACGATTGAAGTAGTCTAATCAGATTGCGCGCGCTCGTTCGTCCTCTGTGTGGACAAGATCGATCGATCGAGCTAGCGGCAGCATAAATGTTTGCTAGAGTAGATTGTTTATGCATAATACTTCGAATCTGAGTAGAACAAAGATAAACTTTTAGTAAGTCAGTAATTAAGTGAAAGTGGGAGGGGTCGAGTAGTTCACCAAGAACTTTTAGTACTAATAACACTGAGACGAGGCAAAAATACCTTTCCGAGGAACCGAGGCTAAAACAACGATGATGGCATCAACAAGCAACATCTATATATCCACAAAATTAATAGCTTGATCTTTCTAGTTATTTCCTCGGTCCCAAAATATAAAGGATTTTGGATGGATGTGACACATACTATTACAATAAATCTACACAGACTTTATGTCCAGGTTCATTATAATTAATATCCATCCAAAATTTCTTATATCTTATGACGGAAGGAGTAATTTGACAGCTCTCTTAATAAAATATCCAATTAGCTACAAATAGACAGAGTTGCTTAAGAAACACCCGGCCCGTTAAAACTTTTAAATATCTGACCGTCAAATCACATCGAGATTCGTGCGGGCATGGGAAAGGAAATAATCAAGCGTGTAACAGGATGAGGACTTGAACTCACAATTTCAGCCGTGAGGGTGCACGCCGCTAGCCACATACGAGAGCTTAAAAGGTTATATATAAAATTATATTGCAATTACAGTTTAATGACGATATAATTATGCTATTACGTACTTGTATTACACTCCCTCCGTTTCTAAATATTTGACACGTTGATTTTTTAAAACATGTTCGACCGTTCGTCTTATTTAAAACCTTTTGAGAAATATATAAAACTATATGTATACATATAAGTATATTTAATAATGAATCAAATGATAGGAAAAGAATTAATAATTACTTAAATTTTTTGAATAAGATGAATGGTCAAACATATTTAAAAATGTTAACGGCGTCAAATATTTTACAACGGAGAGAGTATTACATTTGAAAAAAAAATAAAAAAGGGCCTAATAATATAACTATACCCCCGACCGTTAGCTTACAGCAAGACTGATTATATTACACATACAGGACATCTGGAAAGCGACGCGCCAAAAGTTGACGCGATGCACCGTGGATTCGTCGAGACTACAACCAGTACCGTAGCGGTACAATATAACTGATCTCTACGTACCTATATATGCATACGAACGACAACCCCATCCCGGGAAGGCATCATACACACACAAACGTCGTACGTTAATTGAATCGACTGGACCCGCGCGCGTGTATTGCCGCGCGCCGCCCGGGCGGACTTGCATTGCCATGCATCGATATGACGATATCCTCCTCGCGATCGACTCGATCGCGAACGAGCAGTACGCGCGCGGTTGAGTAAACGGCATGCAGTCTCGACAGTTTTTAACTCTCGATCGGTCGGGCTACTATTACATACTCTACTATATACTTACATGCAGTACTGTCATGCACCGAGAACCAAGCTAGAGGCGGTTTTTTATTAACCAGCTAAACCTAAGCTATCTGCCGGCCAGCAATTAAGCTGCCACACATAGTAGGAGTAATAAGGTCATCTTCTTTTCTCCAACAAGAGTTGAATGAAGATTAAGATTTTTGTGGCACACTTTTCAAACTGCTAAACGATGCGTTTCGTGTGAAAACTTTCCATACGAAAGTTGCTCTAAAATACTCAATCAATTTTTCAAGTTTATAATAATTAAAACTCAATCAATCATACGTTAATATCACCTCATTTTGCGTAAAAAAAACTTAATTTTCATCTTGAGAGAAAAGAACACCACCATAGAGATGCCCAATGGGATTCGGAGTTCAAAGCTCCGAACCCCCCTGGCTCTGCGGACGTGGGCCGAAACCGAAACACGCTGCAGCTACTGGCCCAGTAAAAATTGCGACGCGACGGCCCAAATGAATAGCTGGCCCACTTAATCTGCGTTGCCCACATCTGAGGGCCGAGGATGTCCGGAGTATGAAACTCTGAACCCCCTACGCCGTCTGTTGCCTGATGCCCGTCTGATCCTACGCTTATCAATCAACAAAGCATATACTCGTGTGATGATTGATGCATGTGCCCGTGCAGAATGATAGCCGGCGCCGGCTGTCGTCGGCGGTGAGCAATGGTTGGAATTAAGCCTGCAACATGGCGGCCATGTGATGTGACTGTCAATTTCTGTTTCTGCACAACTGATGGAACTCACCAGCAATTTGTGTCTTGGTCAACTTATATTGAACTCTACTAACTCCAGGAAGCTGCCACAAGATGACAAGAACCAAACAAAAGGAAAAGTAAGCAAAACAGTAAGCACTCCCTCTGTCCCAAATTATAAGGTCTATATTTTCTTTACACGGTCTTCTGACATACTTTAACCATTAATTTATTTTATGTTATGTTTTCAACAAATATTAAATTAGCATAACATAAAAGTACTTTGAAATATGAATATAGTGATATAACATGTATATATATAATTAGTATGATTATCAGTTAAAAGTTATCGAGTTTAATTTTTTTTTAAAAGAGGGCGCCCTATAATTTTTGGACGGAGGGAGTACTCCTTAGTTATAAGTTATGATGTATACTGATAAGCAGTCCGTCCTGTTGGTGCTTAATTTGCTTGATGATAAACTGATGATAATATGCACAGTTTAAGCACTATAGTATTTGAATGTTTGTCATAGACACAGAACAACAAGATCATATGACCAAAACAGAGTGCTTCAGTGCATGTGCAAACAGCAGGTGACTGTCAATACCAACGAAATTCAGCAAACGAGACACACAATATATATTCTCTGGACAGTTATATCTTTGCTTCTTAAATTCCAGATTTCAACTCTAATTAACAAAAATAAAACTACAAAATGTGCATGTCTTTGCTGCTGAGCTTATTATAAGTTGACAACAACTGAACAGAGGACAACAGGATCATCAGATGATCAAAATGGAGTGTTTCACTGCATGCGCAGCAGCAGGTGACTGTTAATACCAATGAGACTCAGCAAACGAGACAAGACAAAAATTCTCTGGACAGTTACATATTTGCTTCTTGAATTCCAGGCTTACACTTCAACAAGAACAAGATTAAAGAATGTGTAGGGATAACATGATGAGTTCCAGCACTAGACTTGCTGATCTGTTATGATAGACAAGAAGTAAATAGAAATCACCCTGGCATGAAGCATAGTGGAAGATCAGTTCGATCAAGATTCAGAGCTTCAGAATATTTTTAACAGCTCATCAAGATGTAGTGCTAAAGAATATTTGAGAACAGGTTGATCAACACACATTGAATCCTCTTGACTCACCATTAATGTAGAGGCTGGAGCCTCTCTCCCTTCTGTATCAAAAAAGAAAAACAAAACAGTAGCTTAGATATTACAAATTCAGTGAACTTCTGATGAATGAGGCAGCATACATTGGTAATAAAATAAATATAAGGGTATCAAGCTACCTAGGACGACACGAATACGCG
The DNA here is from genome assembly GCA_009805545.1 of Oryza longistaminata. NCBI lineage: Eukaryota > Viridiplantae > Streptophyta > Magnoliopsida > Poales > Poaceae > Oryza > Oryza longistaminata. The sequence goes on from CM020180.1 coordinate 39,694,910, forward strand.
TAGTAATATTTGGAGAAAGTCAACCACGCGTTCCATGTTAAAACTAATCCACAATAATGGTCAACGGAAGATGGGTCAGCTGTTCCATGCAGCCATACGACGAATGCAAGCCACTCCACATGCAGGTAGCTAGCTAGTCACTCCTTCTACTTAGCTTCACTCCCTTAGCTTGCTTGGAATGATCACCACGCACTGAAAGTCTGAAAACCAACCAGCAAATCAAGCTTTGTGGCCACCAGGCGCCTGCAATGGCGGAGCTCGTGGTCAGCTCGGCCAAGGGCGCCGTGAGGTCGCTGCTGGGACGCATCAGCACCATGCTCGTCAATGAGGCACAGCTGCTTGGCCGCGTCCGCCGCGACATGCAGTTCATCAAGGACGAGATGGAGATGATGGACGCCTTCCTCCTGCTCCTCCTGCACCAGCAGGCCGGCACCCTCGACCACCACTACCACAACCAATGCACGCCATGGATCAGGCAGGCGATGGAGCTCGCCCGCGACTGCCAGGACTGCGTCGAGCAGTACGCGCAGTGCATCGCAGCTGGGCCATCCTCCAAGAGCCTCCTCCTCGGCTGCCTCCGCCGGGTGTCCCGGCTTGTCCGGAGCCTCCCTTTGGGTTTAATATTGATAGGGCGCACAACGTGCGCCAAAATGTCTAGTTCTATTTGTTGTATCCCATCTTATCAGAAATACAATCTTTTTGGGACAAAATTTGAAGGGTAGAAATACAATTATTATGGGACGGAGGTAGTATAATAATAACGTTTTTACCGACTATTACCTTTGATAAAAAATAAGTTTTTCTAATTTATGTCAGCGTCGCATTTAAGTTAACACAAAATAATTAAATTCACAAATATAAAAATTTCCCGACCATTTCCCTAATTAAGGCACATCCCAATGGCCCTTTTCTGCAACACATTCGAGCAGTACGTGTGAAAGCAATCATGGCCCAAAACTGAATAAACTTGTGTGGCATCCATTGCTTTCTTTCATCCATATGAAAAAATGGTATTAAGGCGGTGGCGGCGGCGGTCGACGATGGTTAAGGGTCCGTCTGACTCATCCGAGACAGCGAGACCTAGAGAGAGAGCTTTTTTTTTTCATGTTTGTGAGAGGACAAGAAGGACGTACGGCGGTCAGATACCCAAAGGGAGTTTGGAGTTTAAAACTCCAACCCAACCGCGCAAAAAACCGCCCGTCCTTATTCCTAGTGGCGGAGCTAGCTCCCATGCAAGTCGGGTGGCCACCCGGGCTCCACCACTAACATCTCCATTACAAATATCTTTTGATGTTCGAAAAATACTGGTATTTATTTGGGCTTCACGATATTGTTAGCTCCACTACTGCCCGTTCCTAGCGCTGGTTGGTCGCTGAGCTCCGCAGCAAAGCACAGCACAATGGTCGATACCGGAAAATACTACCTCCTCCGTTTCACAATGTAAGTCATTCTAGCATTTTCCACATTCATATTGATTTTAATGAATCTAGATAAATATATATGTCTAGATTCATTAACATCAATATGAATATGGGAAATGTTAGAATGACTTACATTGTGAAACGGAGGGAGTAGTATTCATTCGTGCTTCACGATATTCCTGCTCTAGATCTCGTTATTGGACTCGTCGTGCCTGCCTAGCGCTGGTCCCCGCCGCTGGACCCACGGTGGTGACCCGACGACGGCGAGGTGTTCGGCAGTCGGCACAGCGATGCGTTTCGTGGAGGACGTGGGGCCGAAACCGAAACACGCAGGCAGCTATACTGGCCCAGTAAAAATTGCGACGCGACGGCCCAAATGAATAGATTGGCCCACTTAATCTGGGGTGCCCACATCTGAGGGCCGAGGTCCGGAGTATGAGGGCCCCTTTGAATCAAAGGATTCATGTAGGAATTTCATAGGATTCAAATCCTATAGGAAATTATCCTATTTGGCCCTTTGATTCAAAGAATTGAAGCTCTCCAAATCCTATGAAATTCCTATGGAATGGCACATTGCATGTGGATTTTGGAGGAAATTTAGCAAGAGCTCCAACCTCTTGGAAAATTTCCTTTGAGTCTATCTCTCTCATCCGATTCCTGTGTTTTTCCTGCGCTCCAATCAAACGATCATTCCTGTGTTTTTCCTGTGTTTTACAATCCTCTGTTTTTCACTTCAATTCCTGTCAGAATCCTGTGTTTTTTCTATTCCTCCATTTTTTTCTACCCTGCGATTCAAAGGGGCCCTGAAACTCCGAAGAACCCCCTACGCCGTCTGTTGCTTGATGCCCGTCTGATCCTATTCCTACCTACGCTTATCAATCAACAAAGCATATACTCGTATGATGATTGATGCGTGCATGTGCAACATGGCGGCCATGTGATGTGACTGTCAATTTCTGTTTCTGCAACTCATGGAACTCACCAGCAATTTGTGTCTTTGTCAACTTATATTAAACTTTACTAACTCCAGGAAGCTGCCACAAGAACCAAACAAAAAGGAAAAGTAAGCAAAACTAGTATCTCTCTATCTTGATCTTTCTTCTATTGTACTACTAGCTGGTGAATATTTGGGCAATATTTGTGTATAGAGTAGAGGGAATTGATCGAACAAAAGACCAAATTAAAGTGGTTGATAGACTGTAGCGTGCAAATTAAGGCTTAGCCTTTGTGGATGCTGAACAAGATGGTAGAGCTTATATACGTGTACAGATCGAACCAGATGCAAATGCTACAGGTCAGAATATTTTACTTTTCTTTTCTTCTTTTGCAAAGCAACGTATATTATAATTAACCCTGTGGATCGATCGAATCGAATCTGTCAGTCGTCCAATCCCCTTGAACAAGCTAAGCGACCTGGATGATCCATGGCATGAAACTAAACACATCTCTCTCGCCATCGATCAATGGCATATAGGCTCGATCGAGAGATTGGTCTGGTGTTTCTGCGACATGGAGAAGATTGGGCAATCACATGCATTTTCACAAAATATAGGGTGTAAACGGTATGGGAATCTTTCCGACAGTATTGATATCACTTCCATAAAACTAATATAACAATAACATTTTTATCAACTGTTACCTTTGATGTTCGAAAAAGAATGGGTCAATAGCAAAAAATACTAGTATTTGTTTGGGCTTCATGATATCGCTGGCTCCACCACTGCTCTCGATCCCGTCATCGGACATTCGGACTCGTCGTGCTTGCCTAGCACTGGTCCTGGCCACGGGACCCACGGTGGTGACCCGACGACAGCGAGGTGTTCGGCAGTCGGCACGGCGATGCGTTTCGTGAAGCAAAGCGTGCTGCCGGCGTCGGCTTTCAGAATAGCATCCAAAGAATCATGCGATGTAGGTCCTGTTATTTTCTCCAACAAGAGTTGAATGAAGATTAAGATTTTTGTGGCACACTTTTCAAACTGCTAAACGATGCGTTTCGTGTGAAAACTTTCCATATGAAAGTTGCTCTAAAATACTCAATCAATTTTTCAAGTTTGAAATAATTAAAACTCAATCAATCATACGTTAATATCACCTCATTTTGCGTAAAAAAACTTAATCTTCATCTTCAGAGAAAAGAACACCACCATAGAGATGCCCAATGGGATTCGGAGTTCAAAGCTCCGAACCCCCCTGGCTCTGCGGACGTGGGCCGAAACCGAAACACGCTGCAGCTACTGGCCCAGTAAAAATTGCGACGCGACGGCCCAAATGAATAGCTGGCCCACTTAATCTGCGTTGCCCACATCTGAGGGCGGAGGATGTCCGGAGTATGAAACTCTGAACCCCCTTGCCTGATGCCCGTCTGATCCTACGCTTATCAATCAACAAAGCATATACTCGTGTGATGATTGATGCATGTGCCCGTGCAGAATGATAGCCGGCGCCGGCTGTCGTCGGCGGTGAGCAATGGTTGGAATTAAGCCTGCAACATGGCGGCCATGTGATGTGACTGTCAATTTCTGTTTCTGCACAACTGATGGAACTCACCAGCAATTTGTGTCTTTGTCAACTTATATTGAACTCTACTAACTCCAGGAAGCTGCCACAAGATGACAAGAACCAAACAAAAGGAAAAGTAAGCAAAACAGTAAGCACTCCCTCTGTCCCAAACTATAAGGTCTATATTTTCTTTACACGGTCTTCGATGACATACTTTAACCATTAATTTATTTTATGTTATGTTTTCAACAAATATTAAATTAGCATAACATAAAAGTACTTTGAAATATCAATATAGTGATATAACATGTATATATATGATTAGTATGATTATTAGTTCAAAGTTATCAAGTTTAATTTTTTTTTAAAAGAGGGCGCCCTGTAATTTTGGGACGGAGGGAGTACTCCTTAGTTATGATGTATACTGATAAGCAGTCCGTCCTGTTGGTGCTTAATTTGCTTGATGATAAACTGATGATAATATGCACAGTTTAAGCACTATAGTATTTGAATGTTTGTCATAGACACAGAACAACAAGATCATATGACCAAAACAGAGTGCTTCCATCAGTTTCGATGAGGGTGCAGCTCCTAGGCTCGAGAGGATGGTCTGGCGTTTCATGACAATGGTTTCTCTTGTTGGGATTGGTCACCTCCTAAGCATCAGGGAGCTCGAGCTTGAAGGAGACTGTGACCTGGAGAAGATTGGGGTGATTCTCCGTGACATCAAAGCACACCCCAATAACCCCAGTTTGAAGCACATTCCAGCAGCAAGGAACTAATCATGCACAAGGACTGGTGCCTACGGATGAAGCAAACTGAAAAAACTGCCGTGGCTTAGATCCATTATGTGCCTGGACAAACAAGGATGATTGACATTACTATTTCTTTCCCACTTTGAGCTGCTTGTTGATGCTGCTGCTCCTACTACTTCTGAAACACTTCTACTGTTAGTATGGAATAAAGATGCTGAAGGGGGCCCTTCTTCCTCTTCCATGCATGGATTGTTGGCTTTGTTGTATTGTAGCACCAATATTTAGTATGCTTGTTTGTTTGTCTCCTTTCCCAACAGTCATGGGTTTTCCTGTACCATTCATTAGTAAGGCTTTTGAAAGAATTCCTGTGTTTATCTTATCTTCCTTGTACAAGAAAAACTTGGTGTTATTGCCTAAAGCTTACTCTTCCTCCCTTGTTTCTGTACACAGATATGTTTCTCACTTGGCACCCAATAATTACCACTGTTGTCAATAATCCTTTAACAAGTAAACACCGGCCTAGAAGCATCATCCCTCCAAATCCAAGCCTCTTTTAGCTAGCAACGAAAAAAAAATGCAGCTAGCTTTCTGACAGAAATTCAGAATCAGCAGACATGTGAGATGAAGATAAAAAGGGGGAAATGGTACGAGTCCTACATGTTACAGAGAAGTGCCAAGGTATTGCTGCGAGACTTTTCATCAAACCGAACAAAAGGTATTCAGACATAAGCACTGTAAAAATACTGAGAAGTGATTCTTCTACATGGAATCGCCAAAAAAAAAAAAAAAAAGAGGTGGGTGAATTTTACCTAGGGCTGATTCTCTTCCCTCTCCGGTGAGAGGTTGGGCTATGTGGGCCAAAACCGACTGCAGCTCATGGCCCAGTAAAATGCACCGCGATGGCCCAAATACTTAGCTGAGTTGCTCGCTTCTTCTGAATTCTGATAGTATGTGACTCAGTAAACACACGCTCCAATATGCACACTGTAAAGCATTCCAGATATCGATACTGAATGAATACCTTTATGAACCAAATTATACGGAGCATACAAAGAAGCTGCAATGACATGTATGTGACCGTTGATTTTTTTTTATAAACATTTGACCATTTGTATTATTCAAAATTTTTATGCACATATAAAAATATTTAAGTCATGCTTAAAGAACATTTAATGATAAATCAAGTCACAATAAAATAAATGATAATTACATAAATTTTTTGAATAAGACTACTATCCAATGACCATATGATCGACCTACCTTCAGCTCCAGGCCTCCAGCTCTGCGAGTAATTCAATTAATCATGCATCCATGAGCCTGGCTGAATTTGTCTTCCAGTAGGCATGTGACTCCAGTCAAATTTGATAAACAACACATCTTGGATGAATAGAGGCAGCATCTGGTACACAAGAATGTAAACAAAGACAGAACCAATCAATGTTACTTTCCAGCTAGAATGCATACATGCCTGGTATTATTCTAGGTTATCTTGTCTTTTTTTTTTGAGTGCACAATCTAGTCCGTGACTTCATTGCCTGGGTCATCAGAGATGACAACTTTGTGTACACAAAGCTACCAGTCGACTTGGCTCACCGTCTTCCCATCCACAATGGAGAAAGACTGCAGCAGGTCTCGCGGATCAAACTTCGTGCTTCTCATTTCGACGATTGTTGGAGCATGACAAGGTGTTGCTTCACAACGAAGTCAGTGGATCCCTTGGCTGGCATATCCATGTTACTTAGATCAATTCAGGAATCTGCTCAACTAGGATTACGCCTCAATGTACTTGATCTAGAAGGCTGCAAAGGATTGGAGAAGTATCACCTGAACAGCGTTTGCAAGATATTTCAACTCAAGTATTTGAGCCTCAGGAATACAGATGTTTCCCACTTGCCCAAGAAGATCGACAAGCTACAGTACCTGGAGACACTTGACATCCGGCAAACCCAGATAAAGGCATTCCCAGGAAAGCATTTTATCCTTCCTGGGCTGAAGCACCTACTTGCTGGTTGCACCAATTGTCCTAGCAAGAAAAATAATCTCATGGAAAAGGAATCTTGCTCGTTTTCCACTGTGCTCATGCCTCAAAAAATTGTGAGGATGGGAAAGTTGGAGATACTATGCTATGCTGAGGTTTCCAGTGGCCTCACTGGGCTAATGGGCATTTGTCAGTTACGACGACTCAGAAAATTGGGAGTACTCTTGCAAGGTAATGCAGCTTGTAATCTGGATTACTTGTTCCGACAAATCGATATGTTGGATAGAAGCCTGCACTCTTTGTCAATCCGGATGGAACGACTGAAGTTAGCCAAAGACGATGCTCGCAAAAGGGATGACATGGTACCCGCGTCATTTCCCTTCTCACCTCCAAAGTTTGTTCAGAAGCTAAACATCAGTGGCATCAGAAGTGCATTGCTTGGTTGGATTGGTGACCTCCACCAACTTTCCAAGATAACTCTGCATGAGACTTCACTCACGGAACATGTTCTCGGTATCCTGGGACAGCTTGGCAGCCTGCGGTGCCTCAAGCTCCAGTGCAATTCAACCATGGGTAGCAGTCTATCGTTCAGGAGTGGAGCGTTTCGGAACCTCGTAGCTCTTGTTGTCCAGGACAATAACCTCCTTGACATTATCTTTGATTACGGAGCAGCTCCAAGGCTTGAGAGAGTGATATTGTCTATCGCCGCCATTGACTCTCTGTCTGGAGTACAGCACCTTCAGCAGCTGAAAGAGCTCGAGCTCCATGGAAGTGCAAGAAACATAGGCGAGGTCGAACAGGCCATAGCAGGACACCATAATAATCCAGTTTTCAGACACGAGCAATGGAATGATCTTCACTGAAGCTTCCGAAATTCTGAATGTCTGGTGCTTGCATCTGTGTTCTACAATGAAGATAGTAATAAGTGGACGCAAAGCAAACCTCTTTTTTCTTGATGCATCCATGTTAAATTTTACTTGTGTTGGATTTTCAGTTTGTTTGATTTATATGTATCCTCCACAGTTGCCACTATTAAGCTTGTTGCAACTATATCTTCCGGAAGCATTTCTGTTGTACAAAATTTTCCTTAGTCTTCTCATTAAAATCTCCTGTGGATACATGGCAAATATCACCAGTGTACAATTAAAGCAATTCACATCCATTTGCATTAGTATACACCAACGCACCATCTAGTCAAAGATTGCACCATGTCAAGGGTAATGCTCTGTTTAGTTGATTGCATGCTAGGCAAAGAAAAATGCAGCAGAATTCCTGACAGAAATCCATAATCAGAAGGCACATATAAGATGACCCAAACCATCAGTAGTGCTGGTGGGTGAGAACGGTTTCAGTCCAATCATTTCATCAGCATCTAAGATTCCAACATGATATACAGAAATCCAAGGTGTAGCTGCGAATCTTTCATCAAACCGACCAAAATGTATTCAGAATCAGTATTGAAATGAAAATTTTCTACTTGGAACTGCAAAAATGGGGGGAAATTACACCTACAGTACACGCGCGGGTGTGAATCGTCCCACGCATTCGGCGGAGGCGAGATACCCAGTAAAATCACGATTCACCCGGCCGAGAAGAACCAAAATTTTCCCCTGAAATCCGCCGCGGCACATGCAGTTAGTCATCCCTCTCGCTCCGATCTCCTACCAAAGTGCAGGCGATTGATCTAACAATCGAAGCTCGTAAGGCTACTACTACTCTACTCACCTGCCAACGCCGGCCAGCAGCAAACGTCTACATTGCATCCTTCCTGCTTGAACATTCATCTCCGCCGCCGCCGCCGGCGAAGCGGCGGTGCCGTGCTCGACGGCGGTGAAGAGGGTGGTCCGATTCGTTCGAGAGGAGAAACAGAGATGGCTGCTTGGGCCGTGGTGGGCTCTATTAAGGCAACCCCTAAATGGGCTGGGCCTCATTTGTTTCTGAAACCGAGGTCGTTTCGCGGAGGAGATCCACTCAATCTGAACCGCACGCACCTGATCCAACGGCTAGTAGTGTCCCAGGAGGTTCGGAGTTTAAAACTTTGAACCCCCGCTGGTAGCAAAGAACACACGCCGTGCTTCCGTACTGTACCTCGCCGGAGCGCCGCCGCATCCTGGCCGTCTCCGACCATCCGGCCCGTCCGTCACCGCGCCACCGCACGCATCGGCGAAGGGCCCTTGAGAGCTAGCTAACTCCTGCAAACATGAGCATGGTTAGGAGTGGAGCTAGAACCAAATGTGGTTCCAATCGTTTGCTTTACTCTATTTTGGACCGAGTTTAAATTGATATGGGTGTCTAGGTTTGAACTGAGGGAGTGCACTTACGATGAAAATAGATGAATTATATCTAAAAGAATTTTTGAATCAGGTTTCTGGGCACACCTCGGACACATGTAGCTTGGCATCTGAGCATGACAGCAAGTGCAGTTTAACTTCAGATTTGTTAGGATTCTGGGAGAAATTTTCCAGTCAAGATGGCACTGATGTCTGTGCATCTCAAAATTAACATAGAACTGAGGCAGTTTTACTCAATTCATTAACCACCGATAGATCGAAAGGGCGAAACAGATTGCTTATGTTTGCCGTGAGGTCGAAATGTGGATGGTTAAGAAAGCTAGTGATGATCCAGCTGCCGGGAAGTACATAAGACAGTGCGGTTCTGAAGAAACAGGCGGTAACTGTACCAATTCTAGGAATCGATTGGACTTTTGGGTTCGATTTGCGTTGATAAAGTGAATGGTAGTATATATATTTTGGGGGAACTATATTAGATTGCCATCTCTTGTTTCTCTTCCATGTCACCTAAATAGTCACTAATTTTTTTTTAAAAAAAAAGCATATATTAATATGAAATATATCACTACACAAATATGTAATATTAAATTCAATTTCTACAATTTACAAATAAACATAAATTAAACTAAAAATAATTAGCATACATTCGCAGTTATACTTGTTATTTTGTTACAACTTGTAAATGTTGAGTTTGAACTTATATATTTGTGGAGTGATATATTTTATATTAATATATCTTTTCAAAAAAAATTTAAAAAAATTATAACTATTAGGTACATGCAAGAAACGGATGAAAACAATTTCCTTTTTTTTTTGCCCAGGGAGAGAATTTAATTTGCATGCATGTATGATTGAAGTCCTAACAACCATGGAGGGAGGTATTTGAAATAATCAGGTGTTATTAGTCGCATGCCAACTTGATTAAGGCTGAGTTCTTTTCCTAACTTTCCCAACTCATCTTATCGTTTTTCGCGTATATGTTTTTTAAACTGCTAAACGGTGTGTTTTTCTTGCAAAAATTTTCTATACAAAAGTTGCTTTAAAAAATCATATTAATTATTTTTTAAAAAAAATAAATAATATTTAATTAATCATAAGAAAATGTGTCGCTTCGTTTTACGTGCGCGGGAGATGAGTTCTCAATCAATCTCACCTCTGAACACAACCTAATTACTTGAACTAATATCCAAAACTAAAGTCAACACAAAGATAAATATTGGATAACCTATATATCTGTTCTATCTTGCATATGCATGTGGACGGACGTATACAATTAGCGGGAGAAGCTAGATGCGTGTAAACGTAAAGCCAAAATGAGAGACGAACATCCTAACAACCACCAATTAATTATCACAGATTAAAGAAAGACTTGATTGACCGAGCTAAGTCAGTCTTGCAAATATATTCACAAGTGTTTGCATTGACAAATTATTTAGTAAGTATACGTACTCCAGCAAGCTAGCTTTTGGACAGTGGAAGAGAGACAACCCGACCCTATATATACATTGTACACCGGGAAGGGATATTATTATCCTTCAAAATCTCATATAAGTGTTCTTAAAACACAGATCATACTCCTTCCCTCCCTTAAAAATTACAGTTTCAGCTAGTCAATAACGGATTAAAACAGTACTATGCCTTTCATTAATGAAAAAAATGTTGTTTTTTTTTTTGACAAATTTCTAGACTAAAACTACAGTCCTTAAAAGGAGGGAGTATATAAATGCAAACAGGAAGGTTGTTGGGAGGCTGGGCCAAGCTAGGCTCCTCCACAGAATATATGATCATGCATGACGTACGTATTTGCTAGTCAATAACGGATTAAAACAGTACTATGCCTTTCATTAATGAAAAAAATGTTGTTTTTTTTTTGACAAATTTCTAGACTAAAACTACAGTCCTTAAAAGGAGGGAGTATATAAATGCAAACAGGAAGGTTGTTGGGAGGCTGGGCCAAGCTAGGCTCCTCCACAGAATATATGATCATGCATGACGTACGTATTTGCTAGTCAATAACGGATTAAAACAGTACTATGCCTTTCATTAATGAAAAAAATGTTGTTTTTTTTTTTTGACAAATTTCTAAGACTAAAACTACAGTCCTTAAAGGAGGGAGTATATAATGCAAACAGGAAGGTTGTTGGGAGGCTGGGCCAAGCTAGGCTCCTCCACAGAATATATGATCATGCATGACATCATTGATTTTGTGACAAATGTTTCATCATTCATCCTATTCAAATTATTTTACAATTATAAAAATATTAATTATACTTAAAAAATATTTGATGATAAATCAAGTTATAATAAAATAAATGATAATTATATTTTTAATAAAACGAATGAAAAAACGTATAAAAAATCAACAGTATTATATATTAAAAAAAGGATGGAGTAGTACTTGCTATGTGTGTCCTGACATAATAACACACGATTGATGACCCCTCTTAATTAGTCCATATACCCGCAATAGTTTTAAAATTTATCCCTAGTTCATGGAAGATTATTATCTCTGAGATTTTCCGCATCAATTGCAAGAAATGACAATAGGTATGATGTCTAATGTTCTTGTCAGCATGTGAACTGCATGGCAATAAAACTATTAATTAGCACGTCAACTCTGCATGGTCGTATTAGTGTTACTTAATCTTTTGGTGCATAGATTAATGCTACCAGCTGTACTTAATTTATATTACCTACATAGCATTTTTTTTATATAGGTGGTATATTTTATTTTGAAAAGTCTTCACCGTCACGCTTTGGACGCTGATTTGTCGTAATATATATTCATAATTACTACTCCCTCCGTATTTTAATATATGACGCATTGACTTTTTAACAAATGTTTGACATTTCGTCTTATTAAAAAAATTATGTAATTATCATTTATTTTATTGTGACTTGATTTATCATTAAATGTTCTTTAAGCATGACATAAGTATTTTTTGTATTTGCAAAAATATTTTAAATAAAAAGAATGGTCAAACGTTGATTAAAAAGTCAACGGCGTCATACATTAAAATACGAAGGAAGTAATATCTAACGCGTATGCGTGCAATCGAGCTAATTTGCCTCTCTTGCAGCAGAGCCTAGCTACTTTCCCACTTTTAAGCTATACGTACACATCAGATAAGGTGGGGCTAGTTTACTGTTTACTCTATCTTGCAGCATTTTCGTTAGAATTTTCTGGCCCAAATTTTCATAGCTCCCCAAAGAGTCAAAATATACTACCAATCCTTTAACTTGGACCAGGGTATCACTTAAGTCATCAATTATTGTGAATGTGTATTTCGAATCATAAAACAATCCTATCGATCCGTTTGAAATTTGTTAGTATGCATGATATCTCACAAATAAAATTCAAATTTGTACATACACATTTATCCACCATCATCTCATCTACATGTGAGTTTCACCTAAGTTGGAGTTTACATCATATATATGTGCATGCAAAGCACAGAAGTGTTGTCAGAGCTAAATGTGAGGAAGATGATAGTAGGTTGACGCAGGGCTGCGTTTAGTTCCATCTAAAGTTTGGGTTTTGGTTGAAATTGGAGATGATGTGACTGAAAAGTTGTGTGTGTACGACAGGTTGATGTGATGAAATTTTGCAAACTTTGGATCCAAAGTTTGGATCTAAACACACCCGCAGTGAAAAATAATTGTAAACAGAGCTTGGAGTTGGACGACTTCAATTCATACGTATGTACGAGTAGTACATGCTCTGCAGCCCACGTGCAATAGTTCAAACAATTTCATTGACCTTGAAAGTTTAACAATATAGAACTGCACAATTATTGGTGGAAATCTACAACTGTAACTAAAAGCCAAGAGATTCATCTTTTAAAATGATCTATTAAAGAGTTTATTTTTTAAAATTTTACTGGGGTAAAACAGAAAAAAAAATTCTGATCCGGTATTAAAACTAAATATTATTGCAAGAATATGTTTATCACCTATTTTTCCCGGTTTCAAATTAATATAAGTGTGTAGTTTTAGAAATTTAGGAATTTTTCATCTTTGGAGACCTAGAAATATTTATGCATTTTTCATTGTTAAGATACTAGATCAAAAGGAGCCACTATATTCGTTTTGAAGACCTACAAATTACTGTATTAATTAATTAGAGATAAATAATAAAATTAACACTGTTTGATCGTTATGTGTCAAAATTGTAATTATGACACTATAGATTGATCAATGATAGTTGTCTAGGGATTCACATGTTTGTTCTGGAGACCAAGAAATTATACTGCATTAATCAAAGAAAAATAATAAAGTCACACCATTTGTAGGCTCAAGTTATTTTTCTCCAATCCATGATTAACTACTAGGAGTCAAATTTTGGATCACTCTTGTAGTCTTGGAGATGCTCTTGTTGTGCCTTAAAGAAACCCTAAAATTAAACTATAGCCAGTTGCACATGCAATGCAAACGCTATTTTATTGCATACTCCTTCCCTCCAAAAAAAAAAAAAATCCACTCCCTCTATTTCATATTATAAATCGTTTTATTTTTTTCTAGTTAAACCATTTAAAGATGTTTGATCAAGTTTATAAAAAAATGCAGTAGTATTTTTAACACAAAACAAACATATTATCAAAATATATTTAATGATAGATTTAATGAAATTAATTTAATATTTTAGATGTTGCTATTTTTTTTATAAATTTGGTCAAACTTAACGAAGTTTGACTAAAAAAATTAAACGATTTATAATATGAAACAGATGGAATAACTTCTAGGGATAGTTGTGGACAATTTTTTTCGAGAATTACGCAGTACAACGCAGGCACTCACAACGCACGCACGCACACAAATCCTAGCCCTATGAGCATCTTCGAAGACTAGAGCGGCAAATCCATTAGAAATTGATTTTTTTTATGAGACAAAAAAGTACTCCCTCCTCCCATAAATATTTGACGCCGTTGACTTTTTAAAACATGTTTGACCGTCCATCTTATTCAAAAAATTTTGTTAATATTTTTCAAAAACTTGAGTAGTAGTAGTATATTTAACAGTGAATCAAATGATAGGAAAAGAATTAGTAATTACTTAAATTTTTTTAATAAGACGAACGGTCAAACATGTTAAAAAAAGTAAACGACGTCAAATATTTAGAAATGGAGAGAGGGAAATCGGCTGCGCATCGGCGAAGGGCCCTTGAGAGCTAGCTAACTCCTGCAAACATGAGCATGGTTAGGATTGGGGCTAGAACCAAATGTGGTTCCAATCGTTTGTTTTACTCTATTTTGGACCGAGTTTAAATTGATATGGGTGTCTAGTTTGACTGAGGGAGTGCACATACGATGAAAAATAGATGAATTATATCTAAAAGAATTTTTGAATCGGTTTTCTGGGCACACCTCGGACACATGTAGCTTGGCATCTGAGCATGACAGCAAGTGCAGTTTAACTTCAGATTTGTTAGGATTCTGGGAGAAATTTTCCAGTCAAGATGGCACTGATGTCTGTGCATCTCAAAATTAACATAGAACTGAGGCAGTTTTACTCAATTCATTAACCACCGATAGATCGAAAGGGCGAAACAGATTGCTTATGTTTGCCGTGAGGTCGAAATGTGGATGGTTAAGAAAGCTAGTGATGATCCAGCTGCCGGGAAGTACATAAGACAGTGCGGTTCTGAAGAAACAGGCGGTAACTGTACCAATTCTAGGAATCGATTGACTTTTGGGTTCGATTTGCGTTGATAAAGTGAATGGTAGTATATATATTTTGGGGGAACTATATTAGATTGCCATCTCTTGTTTCTCTTCCATGTCACCTAAATAGTCACTAATTTTTTTTTAAAAAAAAAAGCATATATTAATATGAAATATCACTACACAAATATGTAATATTAAATTCAATTTCTACAATTTACAAATAAACATAAATTAAACTAAAAATAATTAGATACATTCGCAGTTATACTTGTTATTTTGTTACAACTTGTAAATGTTGAATTTGAACTTATATATTTGTGGAGTGATATATTTTATATTAATATATCTTTTCAAAAAAAATTTAAAAAATTATAACTATTAGGTACATGCAAGAAACGGATGAAAACAATTTCCTTTTTTTTTTGCCCCAGGGAGAGAATTAATTTGCATGCATGTATGATTGAAGTCCTAACAACCATGAGGATATTTGAATAATCAGGTGTTATTAGTCGCATGCCAACTTGATTAAGGCTGAGTTCTTTTCCTAACTTTCCAACTCATCTTATCGTTTTTCGCGTATATGTTTTTTAAACTGCTAAACGGTGTGTTTTTCTTGCAAAAATTTTCTATACAAAAGTTGCTTTAAAAATCATATTAATTATTTTTTAAAAAAAATAAATAATATTTAATTAATCATAAGAAAATGTGTCGCTTCGTTTTACGTGCGCGGAGATGAGTTCTCAATCAATCTCACCTCTGAACACAACCTAATTACTTGAACTAATATCCAAAACTAAAGTCAACAAACAAGATAAATATTGGATAACCTATATATCTGTTCTATCTTGCATATGCATGTGGACGGACGTATACAATTAGCGGGAGAAGCTAGATGCGTGTAAACGTAAAGCCAAAATGGAGACGAACATCCTAACAACCACCAATTAATTATCACAGATTAAAGAAAGACTTGATTGACCGAGCTAAGTCAGTCTTTGCAAATATATTCACAAGTGTTTGCATTGACAATTTATTTAGTAAGTATACGTAACTCCAGCAAGCTAGCTTTTGGACAGTGGAAGAGAGACAACCCGACCCTATATCATACATTGAACACCGGGAAGGGATATTATTATCTCTTCAAAATCTCATATAAGTGTTCTTAAAACACAGATCATACTCCTTCCCTCCTTAAAAATTACAGTTTTCAGCTAGTCAATAACGGATTAAACAGTACTATGCCTTTCATTAATGAAAAAAATGTTGTTTTTTTTTTGACAAATTTCTAACTAAAACTACAGTCCTTAAAAGGAGGGAGTATATAAATGCAAACAGGAAGGTTGTTGGAGGCTGGGCAAGCTAGGCTCCTCCACAGAATATATGATCATGCATGACATCATTGATTTTGTGACAAATGTTTCATCATTCATCCTATTCAAATTATTTTACAATTATAAAAAATATTTAATTATACTTAAAAAATATTTGATGATAAATCAAGTTATAATAAATAAATGATAATTATATTTTTAATAAAACGAATGAAAAAACGTATAAAAAATCAACAGTATTATATATTAAAAAAAGGATGGAGTAGTACTTGCTATGTGTGTCCTGACATAATAACACACGATTGATGACCCCTCTTAATTAGTCATATACCCGCAATAGTTTTAAAATTTATCCCTAGTTCATGGAAGATTATTATCTCTGAGATTTTCCGCATCAATTGCAAGAAATGACAATAGGTATGATGTCTAATTTTTGTCAGCATGTGAACTGCATGGCAATAAAACTATTAATTAGCACGTCAACTCTGCATGGTCGTATTAGTGTTACTTAATCTTTGGTGCATAGATTAATGCTACCAGCTGTACTTAATTTATATTACCTACATAGCATTTTTTTTATATAGGTGGTATATTTTTATTTTGAAAAGTCTTCACGTCACGCTTTGGACGCTGATTTGTCGTAAATATATTCATAATTACTACTCCCTCCGTATTTTAATGTATGACGCATTGACTTTTTAACAAATGTTTGATATTTCGTTTTATTAAAAAAGTTATGTAAGTTATCATTTATTTTATTGTGACTTGATTTATCATAAATGTTCTTTAAGCATGACATAGTATTTTTTTGTATTTGCAAAAATATTTTAAATAAGAAGAATGGTCAAACTTGATTAAAAAGTCAACGGCGTCATACATAAAATACGAAGGAAGTAATATCTAACGCGTATGCGTGCAATCGAGCTAATTTGCCTCTCTTGCAGCAGAGCCTAGCTACTTTCCCACTTTTAAGCTATACGTACACATCAGATAAGGTGGGGCTAGTTTACTGTTTACTCTATCTTGCAGCATTTTCGTTAGAATTTCTGGCCCAAATTTTCATAGCTCCCCAAAGAGTCAAAATATATACCCAATCCTTTAACTTGGACCAGGGTATCACTTAAGTCATCATTATTGTGAATGTGTATTTCGAATCATAAAACAATCTATCGATCCGTTTGAAATTTGTTAGTATGCATGATATCTCACAAATAAAATTCAAATTTGTACATACACATTATCCACCATCATCTCATCTACATGTGAGTTTCACCTAAGTTGGAGTTTACATCATATATATGTGCATGCAAAGCACAGAAGTGTTGTCAGAGCTAAATGTGAGGAAGATGATAGTAGGTTGACGCAGGGCTGCGTTTAGTTCCATCCAAAGTTTGGATTTTGGTTGAAATTGGAGATGATGTGACTGAAAATTGTGTGTGTACGACAGGTTGATGTGATGAATTTTGCAAACTTTGGATCCAAAGTTTGGATCTAAACACACCCGCAGTGAAAAATAATGTAAACAGAGCTTGGAGTTGGACGACTTCAATTCATACGTATGTACGAGTAGTACATGCTCTGCAGCCCACGTGCAATAGTTCAAACAATTTCATTGACCTTGAAAGTTTAACAATATAGAACTGCACAATTATTGGTGGAAATCTACAACTGTAACTAAAAGCCAAGAGATTCATCTCTTTTAAAATGATCTATTAAAGAGTTTATTTTTAAAATTTTACTGGGGTAAAACAGAAAAAAAAATTCTGATCCGGAATTAAAACTAAATATTATTGCAAGAATATGTTTATCACCTATTTTTCCCGGTTTCAAATTAATATAAGTGTGTAGTTTTAGAAATTTAGGAATTTTTCATCTTTGGAGACCTAGAAATATTTATGCATTTTTCATTGTTAAGATACTAGATCAAAAGGAGCCACTATATTCGTTTTGAAAGACCTACAAATTACTGTATTAATTAATTAGAGATAAATAATAAATTAACACTGTTTGATCGTTATGTGTCAAAATTGTAATTATGACACTATAGATTGATCAATGATAGTTGTCTAGGGATTCACATGTTTGTTCTGGAGACCAAAAAGAATTTATACTGCATTAATCAAAGAAAAATATAAAAGTCACACCATTTGTAGGCTCAAGTTATTTTTCTCCAATCCATGATTAACTACTAGGAGTCAAATTTTGGATCACTCTTGTAGTCTTGGAGATGCTCTTGTTGTGCCTTAAAGAAACCCTAAATTAAACTATAGCCAGTTGCACATGCAATGCAAACGCTATTTTATTGCATACTCCTCCCTCAAAAAAAAAAATCACTCCCTCTATTTCATATTATAAATCGTTTTATTTTTTTCTAGTTAAACCATTTAAAGATGTTTGATCAAGTTTATAAAAAAATGCAGTAGTATTTTTAACACAAAACAAACATATTATCAAAATATATTTAATGATAGATTTAATGAAATTAATTTAATATTTTAGATGTTGCTATTTTTTTTATAAATTTGGTCAAACTTAACGAAGTTTTGACTAAAAAAATTAACGATTTATAATATGAAACAGATGGAATAACTTCTAGGGATAGTTGTGGACAATTTTTTTCAAGAATTACGCAGTACAACGCAGGCACTCACAACGCACGCACGCACACAAATCCTAGCCCTATGAGCATCTTCGAAGACTAGAGCGGCAAATCCATCAGAAATTGATTTTTTTATGAGACAAAAAGTACTCCTCCTCCACATAATATTTGACGCGTTGATTTTTTAAACATGTTTGACCGTTCATCTTATTAAAAAATTTAAGTAATTACTAATTCTTTTCCTATCATTTGATTCACTGTTAAATATACTACTACTACTCAAGTTTTTGAAAAATATTAACAAAATTTTTTGAATAAGATGGACGTGTCAAACATGTTTTAAAAAGTCAACGGCGTCAAATATTTTGGGATGGAGGGAGTATTTACATATACAAGTTGCATTTCAGCTGCCGCCGTCTAGCCTACATATACGCTCACATGCTTCTCAAGATTACTCCATGGATGATCACATGGATCTCTCCTCGTCTTCAGGAGATTGTAGACACGGCCTCCGGGCCTCCTAATTTGCTGGGCGGCGGCAGCCGGCCATGGCGGACCTGGCGTTGAGCACCGTGCACGCGCTGCTGGGCGTTCCATCCGCAAGGAGGCGGAGCTCCTGGGCGGCGTCCGCGGCGACGTGCAGTTCATCAGGGACGAGATGGAGAGCATCAACGGCTCCTCCGCCACCTCGCCGGCACCAAGGAGCGTGCCAGCGACCACCAGGTCCGAGCCTGGATCAAGCAGGTCATGGAGCTCGCCTACGACTCTAACAACTGCGTCGAGAGGTACGCCGGACGCGCTCCGGCCGCCGCCGCCGCAGGGGATTCCTCGGCCGCCTCCGCCGCGCCGCCCCCTGCCGTGGGCGATGTGGGTTCGCCGCCGTGTCGCCACCCGGATCCGGCAGCTCAAGGTCCGGGCGCGCGAGGTCGGCGAGCGGCAGCAGCGGTACGGCGTCGCCGTCCCGGCCAAGAAGGACGGCGCAGCAGCAGCAGAGGAGCGACGGTGACAACAAGCGGCCGCTGGAGTATCCGAGCATGCCCCGCAAGGTGGCCGGAGGCGGCGATGCTTCCCGGCGACGAGCCGCGGCGATCGTCTCCGAGTGCGGGACCGTCACATGCTGAAGGAGTGCACCGACGAGCTGATCAAACTGGGTCGACATGGGAGTGGCACCGGACGGCCGCTCCGGCGTGGAGCTGAAGCGGCCGAAGCTCAGCGTCGCGGTCATCGTCGCGCGCTGACGCGGCGGACGGAGCCATTGTCGTGGACAAGGTGTACAGGCATTACAAGCCGATGCTGCAGCCACCTTCCTCCGGCTCCGGCACGCCGGTGACGCGCGGCGGCGACGTCGCCGTTCAAGTGCAGGCTCAGCGTCACCCTCCGGCGGCCGACGAATCTGATGGAGGTTCTGATGGACATGCTCCGGCAGCTCCAATCCGAAGGCTGCGTCGAGTCCATGGCGATGACGTGCAAACATGGGATCTAGACACGCTCAAGGAGAAGATCAAGAATCACTGAGGGGGAAAAGGTTGCTGCTCTTCCTCACCAATGCGGACTACCTCGACATATGGTTCCCGATCGAAGAGGTGCTCGCCTCCACTGACTGCGACCCATGGAAGCGCCGTGGTTGTTCGCTCCAAGGACAGGGAGGTGGCCAACAAATTGATGCCCCTCTGATGAACACTAGTACCATCTCTGACAACATGAAACAACGGA
>CM020180.1:39715184-39739517 GCA_009805545.1 Oryza longistaminata
TGAACAACGGAAGTGCGAGCGCGGCAGCGGCGGTGGCGGCGGTGGAGGTGGAGGAGGACAAAGATTTGGAAAGCAACAATTCCAAGTCCAAGTCCAAGTCGAAGCTCCCTCTGATGAAAACTGTGTCCTACTCCCATGTCGATTTCCACTACAAGAAAGCTAACCAACTGATGCTGCAGCTAACTAGCAGCTACAACACCAGCGATGCCGTGAAACAAGTACTCACCAGGTGCGACACGGATGACTTCTGCGCCAAGGTCTTCCTCCATGCCCTGCACAACAACCCAAACCGGACGGCGGATGAGCTCAAGATCTTGACGGAAAACCTCGCACCGGACCGATGCTCCAACGACCCCTTGGAGAAAAGGGTCCGGTTGGCTGCCTTCTGCTACTATGGCCTGCCTGACCGCTATAAGAATTGCTTGTGGTACGCGGCTGCCTTCATTCGAGGGAGCTACGACATACGTAGGGCAAGCTTGACAAGGCGATGGATCGCCGAGGGCTTGATCATCAGATCAGGCCAGCCGACCGAGCAAGAGGAGGCTGAGCGCTGTGTCGACACTCTCCTATCTCTGAATCTCCTCATCCCTAAGGAGCGTGAGCGCGGCGTAATTGAAGGCAAGGTCAAGACCTGCTCCGTCAACACTCCGGTCATCGACATAGTCAATGGGAGCCGAAGCATCAGCGCAAGCACCGTCGACGACTTCCTGGATACTAACCAGCTACCGCTTGACCTAGATCTCCACTTCTCTGTCCGCAATGGGATCAGGATCCGTCAGCTAGACGCCATGGATGGCTCCACTATGGAGCCACGGCCGCCCGCACCCAAAAAGCAACTAGAGAGCGTTATGGAGTTTCTACGGAAGCTGCCATCCTCGTCAAGGCTGCGCCTCCTTCGAGTCTTGGATCTCGAGGGTTGTGGTGTCATCATCACCAACCGCCACCTCAACAACATCTGTCAGATCCGCAAGCTCAAGTACCTTAGCCTGCGTGGTACCAATGTTGTATGGCTTCCAAAGAAGCTCCACCAGCTGGAGCTGCTTGAGACTCTCGACATCCGACATACCAGGGTACGCGTGTTCGAGTCGACGCTGCCAAAGAGCCTGAAGCATCTCCTCGCCGGCCGCGTGGACTGCCTCGGTGATGATGCCGTCACGGTCAAGTCGAAGGAATCATTCTCCACAGTGCGTATGCCTAGCGGCATCCCTACCGGTGACATGAGCAAGCTAGAGATACTATCCCATGTTTGGGTCTCTGACAGCGCCAAGGAGCTAGACAACCTTGGCGAGAAGCTAAAGCAGCTAAGAAAGCTAGGCGTAGTATTGTGTGGCGGCAGCAAAGCCAACTTGAAGGATCTCTTTGCTCAGATCAACAAGCTGCACACAACACTCCGATCACTGTCCATCCGAATGAAGCCGGTCAGCAGTTGGGGCTCCACGGAGGCAGTCCTAATGACACCTCCATTGCTGCTCGAGAGCTTGCGCATCTGTGGCGTCAGAGACTGGCTGCCCCGCCGGATGAAAGAGCTCAACAACCTCTCCAAGCTAACCCTCCGAGACACTCTCCTGAACGAGGACAACCTCGTTGTCCTCGGTGCGCTCAAGGGCCTACGTTGTCTCAGGCTCCGCTACCACTCCTTCGACTCTGGCGGTCTCACCTTCAGTAGTGACAGCTTCCCCAACCTCGTAGGTTTGGTCATCGAGGACGACATGCTAGTGACCATCACCTTTGCTCCTGGAACAGCACCCAAACTTGCCAAGATCATCTGGTCATTCCAACGGATGGAGTCCCTGACAGGAGTTAAGAACCTTCAGAGCTTGAGACGCATCGAGCTTAACCTGCTGGCAGGAAATGGTGCCACAGATGATTATCCTCAGTTGAAGCAAGAGATCAAGGAGCATCCCAGTAAGCCTGTGCTTGTTTGCCAACTCATTGATCCAAAGAAAGGGGGTCAAGTAGCTAATCGTGCCGTTGGTGCTGCTACTACCTAGCCAGCTTAATTATGAGCTGATAGCTATCTACTCATCCATCCGAAAAACCCACCCTAGTTGAGGATGGGACACAACATAGTACAACGAATCTAGACAGGTTTATTTACTATGTTGTGTCCCATACCTAAGTCCCATACCTAACTAGATTGGGTTTTATTTGGGACGGAGGAGTACTGATGTTGAGTTGTTGATGCATGTTGTTGCAACTACAATAATGTGTAATAATTTCTAGATTGGTGTTTCAGTACTTGTCCTTCAATGTTGTTCATTTAATTTCTGTACTTGTGTACTGCATGCTGAGCACTGTTTGAGAGTGGTAATTTGATACATGTTTGTGTTTCCTTTTTTTGTCCTCTAATTCCCATCAACTTTTATGGTTTGATGTGTATTGTTGGAAATGTAATAATCACAAAG
Organism: Oryza longistaminata; assembly: GCA_009805545.1. Lineage (NCBI taxonomy): Eukaryota > Viridiplantae > Streptophyta > Magnoliopsida > Poales > Poaceae > Oryza > Oryza longistaminata. The sequence goes on from CM020180.1 coordinate 39,717,590, forward strand.
GCTTTTGAAAGGAACAATACTACTGATGTATCAAATTTGAGTTCTATTCTACAAGCACCAGCTTTATATTTTGGGTGAATAGCTAATATAGTCCCTTAAATTTCGCTTTAGGCCCAGTTTAGTCCTTGAGGTTTCAAATCGTCCAAACAAGTCCTCTAAATTAATCGTTTGGGTTAATATAGTCCTTGAACCTAAAAAAAAATGCCACGTGAGCATGCCAAGTCATCGTCGCATGCTACGGTATAAATAAAATGACCATTCTACCCTTATATACCATATAGAAAAGAAAGAAAAGACGCAAACAAAAAAATAACAGGTCAACCCAGACCCAACATTGTTGCGGATGGTGGCCGAGAAAAGAATTTATACGATCAGTGCTTGGCTGCAGCAATCGTAAGTGACAATTCTAAAACGATCATACATGTGTGAAACATTTGTTTTCTTTTATATATGGTATATAAGGGTAGAATGGTCATTTCATTCATATCGCTGTATGCGAGGATGACTTGGCATGCTCACATGGCACTTTTTTGGGTCCAAGGACTATATTAACCCAAATGATTAATTTAGAGGACTTGTTTGGACGATTTGAAACCTCAAGGACTAAACTGAGCCCAAAGCGAAACTTCAGGGACCATATTAGCTATTCACCCTTATATTTTCCTTTGTTTTGCCCACAAATTTGTTATATCTTTAGCTATGAAGGTCATATTTCTCCACGGATGACTTCTGCGCCAAGGTCTTCCTCCATGCCCTGCACAACAACCCAAACCGGACGGCGGATGAGCTCAAGATCTTGACGGAAAACCTCGCACCGGACCGATGCTCCAACGACCCCTTGGAGAAAAGGGTCCGGTTGGCTGCCTTCTGCTACTATGGCCTGCCTGACCGCTATAAGAATTGCTTGTGGTACGCGGCTGCCTTCATTCGAGGGAGCTACGACATACGTAGGGCAAGCTTGACAAGGCGATGGATCGCCGAGGGCTTGATCATCAGATCAGGCCAGCCGACCGAGCAAGAGGAGGCTGAGCGCTGTGTCGACACTCTCCTATCTCTGAATCTCCTCATCCCTAAGGAGCGTGAGCGCGGCGTAATTGAAGGCAAGGTCAAGACCTGCTCCGTCAACACTCCGGTCATCGACATAGTCAATGGGAGCCGAAGCATCAGCGCAAGCACCGTCGACGACTTCCTGGATACTAACCAGCTACCGCTTGACCTAGATCTCCACTTCTCTGTCCGCAATGGGATCAGGATCCGTCAGCTAGACGCCATGGATGGCTCCACTATGGAGCCACGGCCGCCCGCACCCAAAAAGCAACTAGAGAGCGTTATGGAGTTTCTACGGAAGCTGCCATCCTCGTCAAGGCTGCGCCTCCTTCGAGTCTTGGATCTCGAGGGTTGTGGTGTCATCATCACCAACCGCCACCTCAACAACATCTGTCAGATCCGCAAGCTCAAGTACCTTAGCCTGCGTGGTACCAATATTGTATGGCTTCCAAAGAAGCTCCACCAGCTGGAGCTGCTTGAGACTCTCGACATTCGACAGACCAGGGTATGCGTGTTCGAGTCTACGCTGCCAAAGAGCCTGAAGCATCTCCTCGCCGGCCGCGTGGACTGCCTCGGTGATGATGCCGTCACGGTCAAGTCGAAGGAATCATTCTCCACAGTGCGTATGCCTAGCGGCATCCCTACCGGTGACATGAGCAAGCTAGAGATACTATCCCATGTTTGGGTCTCTGACAGCGCCAAGGAGCTAGACAACCTTGGCGAGAAGCTAAAGCAGCTAAGAAAGCTAGGCGTAGTATTGTGTGGCGGCAGCAAAGCCAACTTGAAGGATCTCTTTGCTCAGATCAACGAGCTGCACACAACACTCCGATCACTGTCCATCCGAATGAAGCCGGTCAGCAGTTGGGGCTCCACGGAGGCAGTCCTAATGACACCTCCATTGCTGCTCGAGAGCTTGCGCATCTGTGGCGTCAGAGACTGGCTGCCCCGCCGGATGAAAGAGCTCAACAACCTCTCCAAGCTAACCCTCCGAGACACTCTCCTGAACGAGGACAACCTCGCTGTCCTCGGTGCGCTCAAGGGCCTGCGTTGTCTCAGGCTCCGCTACCACTCCTTCGACTCTGGCGGTCTCACCTTCAGTAGTGACACCTTCCCCAACCTCGTAGGTTTGGTCATCGAGGACGACATGCTAGTGACCATCACCTTTGCTCCTGGAACAGCACCCAAACTTGCCAAGATCATCTGGTCATTCCAACGGATGGAGTCCCTGTTCTGATGGACATGCTCCGGCAGCTCCAATCCGAAGGCTGCGTCGAGTCCATGGGCGATGACGTGCAAACATGGGATCTAGACACGCTCAAGGAGAAGATCAAGAATTCACTGAGGGGGCAAAGGTTGCTGCTCTTCCTCACCAATGCGGACTACCTCGACATATGGTTCCCGATCGAAGAGGTGCTCGCCTCCACTGACTGCGACCATGGAAGCGCCGTGGTGTTGTCCTCCAAGGACAGGGAGGTGGCCAACAAATTGATGCCCCCTCTGATGAACACTAGTACCATCTCTGACAACATGAACAACGGAAGTGCGAGCGCGGCAGCGGCGGCGGCGGTGGAGGTGGAGGTGGAGGAGGACAAAGATTTGGAAAGCAACAATTCCAAGTCCAAGTCCAAGTCGAAGCTCCCTCTGATGAAAACTGTGTCCTACTCCCATGTCGATTTCCACTACAAGAAAGCTAACCAGCTGATGCTGCAGCTAACCAGCAGCTACAACACCAGCGATGCCGTGAAACAAGTACTCACCAGGTGCGACACGGATGACTTCTGCGCCAAGGTCTTCCTCCATGCCCTGCACAACAACCCAAACCGGACGGCGGATGAGCTCAAGATCTTGACGGAAAACCTCGCACCGGACCGATGCTCCAACGACCCCTTGGAGAAAAGGGTCCGGTTGGCTGCCTTCTGCTACTATGGCCTGCCTGACCGCTATAAGAATTGCTTGTGGTACGCGGCTGCCTTCATTCGAGGGAGCTACGACATACGTAGGGCAAGCTTGACAAGGCGATGGATCGCCGAGGGCTTGATCATCAGATCAGGCCAGCCGACCGAGCAAGAGGAGGCTGAGCGCTGTGTCGACACTCTCCTATCTCTGAATCTCCTCATCCCTAAGGAGCGTGAGCGCGGCGTAATTGAAGGCAAGGTCAAGACCTGCTCCGTCAACACTCCGGTCATCGACATAGTCAATGGGAGCCGAAGCATCAGCGCAAGCACCGTCGACGACTTCCTGGATACTAACCAGCTACCGCTTGACCTAGATCTCCACTTCTCTGTCCGCAATGGGATCAGGATCCGTCAGCTAGACGCCATGGATGGCTCCACTATGGAGCCACGGCCGCCCGCACCCAAAAAGCAACTAGAGAGCGTTATGGAGTTTCTACGGAAGCTGCCATCCTCGTCAAGGCTGCGCCTCCTTCGAGTCTTGGATCTCGAGGGTTGTGGTGTCATCATCACCAACCGCCACCTCAACAACATCTGTCAGATCCGCAAGCTCAAGTACCTTAGCCTGCGTGGTACCAATATTGTATGGCTTCCAAAGAAGCTCCACCAGCTGGAGCTGCTTGAGACTCTCGACATTCGACAGACCAGGGTATGCGTGTTCGAGTCGACGCTGCCAAAGAGCCTGAAGCATCTCCTCGCCGGCCGCGTGGACTGCCTCGGTGATGATGCAGTCACGGTCAAGTCGAAGAATCATTTCTCCACAGTGCGTATGCCTAGCGGCATCCCTGCCGGTGACATGAGCAAGCTAGAGATACTATCCCATGTTTGGGTCTCTGACAGCGCCAAGGAGCTAGACAACCTTGGCGAGAAGCTAAAGCAGCTAGAAAGCTAGGCGTACGTATTGTGTGGGCCAGCAAAGCCAACTTGAAGGATCCTTTGCTCAGATCAACAGCTGCACACAACACTCCGATCACTGTCCATCTGAATGAAGCCGGTCAGCAGTTGGGCTCCACGGAGGCATGTCCTAATGACACCTCCATTCTGCGCGCGAGCGTGCGCATCTGTGGCGTCAGAGACTGGCTACCCCGCCGATGAAGAGCTCAACAACCTCTCCAAGCTAACCCTCCGAGACACTCTCCTGAACGAGGACAACCTCGCTGTCCTCGGTGCGCTCAAGGGCCTGCGTTGTCTCAGGCTCCGCTACCACTCCTTCGACTCTGGCGGTCTCACCTTCAGTAGTGACACCTTCCCCAACCTCGTAGGTTTGGTCATCGAGGACGACATGCTAGTGACCATCACCTTTGCTCCTGGAACAGCACCCAAACTTGCCAAGATCATCTGGTCATTCCAACGGATGGAGTCCCTAACAGGAATTAAGAACCTTCAGAGCTTGAGACGCATCGAGCTCAACCTGCTGGCAGGAAATGGTGCCACGGATGATTATCCTCAGTTGAAGCAAGAGATCAAGGAGCATCCCGGTAAGCCTGTACTTGTTTGCCAACTCATTGATCCAAAGAAAGGGGGTCAAGTAGCTAATCGTGCCATTGGTGTTGCTACTACCTAGCCAGCTTAATTATGAGCGGCTTGCTATCTACTCATCCATCCGAAAAACCCACCCTAGTTGAGGATGGGACACAACATAGTACAATGAATCTGGACAGGTTTATTGTACTATGTTGTGTCCCATACCTAACTAGATTGGTTTTTTGGGGGACGGAGGGAGTATTGATGTTGAGTTGTTGATGCATGGTATTGCAACTACAATGATTGTAATAATTTCTAGATTGGTGTTTCAGTACTTGTCCTTCAATGTTGTTCATTTAATTTGTGTACTTGTGTACTGCATGCTGAGCACTGTTTGAGATTGGTAATGTCTGTGCATGTGTTTCCTTTTTTTGTCCTCTAATTCCCATCAACTTTTATGGTTTGATGTGTATTGTTGGAAAAGTAATAATCACAAAGGCTTTTGAAAGGAACAATACTACTCATATATCAAATTTGAGTTCTATTCTACAAGCACCAGCTTTATATTTTCCTTTGTTTTGCCCACAAATTTGATATATCTTTAGCTATGAAGGTCATATTTCTCACCCCCCCCCCTCCTCCCCATGCAAATCTCCCAACAAGGCAAAAAATTGGTGACATTGGTATGTTGCAATCGTACAACATCTTTAAAAATTCGTAGTTTTCAGTTGAGATACGTAGAATCTCCTTCCAAGGCACTTCACCAACGGGTGCATGTGATCCGGCTGGAAACCAACTACTTGCCAATTGTTTGAGGTTTAGGTATGACTTCACGGTTAAACTACTTAGAATTAATTTTAAATCCACCGACTTATAAATCATATAAGTTAAAAAGCTAGTACAAGCTAATAAGTCTAAGCCTAGAGAAAGAGGAAAACCCAAAAATAATGAGCTTTCAGAAAATGACATAAATCTTAGGAGAATTTCTGATGAACAACTTGTGTACTATACTCCTAAAATATTTGTTACGAGTGGGGTACCAACGTTCAAATTTTAAATACCTCCTCCAAAAAAGATAATAATATGGGGTACTTTTATTTGATGGCAACTATGAATGAAACATTTGATACAATGAGTTTTTAAGCCTGAGCAAGATGAATGGACTACATAATAATAGACTAATAGAGATGTTATTAATTGAAAAATATTCGTTGCCAGTTACTATAAAGGCTTGTTTGGTTCTTCGGAGTGTAGCAATTTCCCGACGATGGTGGAATCACTCATGACAAAAATTACCAAGTTTCTCATATAGAGAATGGATTTATTTTAAATTAAGCGTAAAGGGTACGTAGTAATATAAAGCATTTTTTGCAATACATTAGTAAAAATCAGTAGACTTCATAATACTATGAAATTACTTTGGAAATAAATCTACGCATATGATACTCATATATCCAATTCTCAGTACTCATTTGAAAGTTTGACGGAAAAGCATATTTGTTTGCAGAGGAAGCAAGTGCGATTTTTTCATTTTTAATTTTTTTTTCTTTTAATATTTACAGAAATAATCCATGGGCGCAAAAAAGGTCATATTTCTCACCCCCCCCCTCCTCCCCATGCAAATCTCCCAACAAGGCAAAAAATTGGTGACATTGATATGTTGCAATCATACAACATCTTTAAAAATTCGTAGTCTTCAGTTGAGATATGTATAACCTCCTTCCAAGGCACTTCACCAACGGGTGCGTGTGATCCGGCTGGAAACCAACTACTTGCCAATTGTTTGAGGTTTAGGTATGACTTTACGGTTAAACTACTTAGAATTTTAAATCTACCGATTTATATATAAATCATATAAGTTAAAAAACTAGCACAAGCTAAATAAGTCTAAGCCTAAAGAAAGAGGAAAACCCAAAAATAACGAGCTTTCAGAAAATGACATAAATCTTTGAAGAATTTCTGATGAACAACTTGTGTACTATACTTCAAAATATATTTGTTACGAGTGGGGTACCAACGTTCAAATTTTAAATACCTCCTCCAAAAAAGATAATAATATTGGGTACTTTTACTTGATGGCAACTATGAATGAAACATTTGATACAAATGAGTTTTTTAGCCTGAGCAAGATGAATGGATTACATATTAATAGACTAATAGAGATGTTATTAATTGAAAAATATTCGTTGCCAGTTACTATAAAGGCTTGTTTGGTTCTTCGGAGTGTAGCAGTTTCCTGACGATGGTGGAATCACGCATGACAAAAATTACCAAGTTTCTCAAATAGAGAATGGATTTATTTTAAATTAAGCGTAAAGGGTAATATAAAACATTTTTTGCAATACATTTGTAAAAATCAGTAGACTTTATAATACTATGAAATTACTTTCGAAATAAATCTACGCATATGATACTCATGTATCCAATTCTCAGTACTCATTTGGAAGTTTGACCAAAAGAAAAGAAACATATTTGTTTGAAGCAAGTCAGAAGAGATGATCGAAAAAAAAAATCAACAGAGATGGACCAAAGTCTGTGAAATTTGATGGGCTTATGATCTCTGAACGGCCCACAAGAGAAAGTTACGGCCCATCAAGTCAGACTACTCCCCACATGGAAGACGACGCCGCGATTCTCGCCGTCGCCGGCCGCCACCAACCGGCGAATCCCCCCTCTCGCCGCCGCGGCGGAGGGGCTAGCGATGACCACCGCTCCTGACGAGCTCATCGGTAGCCGGCGGGCCGTGGGAGGGGAGGCTTCTAACGCCGTGGAAGAAACTCCGGCCGCCGCCTTCTGCCGCCGGTCACCTGCTGTAAGCTCCTCTCGCCTTGTGGGCTTGTTAGTTTGTGGAAGGTGATGCAATCAATCTCCTGGCAGATTCGGAATGCGTATGTGATTTGTGATTGCCTCCTCCGTATTATTCTGTCTAGGAGCATGGTAGTTGCTATCGCTTGGATCTGGGGGGGTTTCGTTTTCTTAATTCGTGAATTTTAGTTTGCGGTATTTCAATTATGGATCAGGAAGTTTGATGAAAGAGAAGATGTATTTGGAATTTTGGATGTCCCTTTTTCTGTACAGATCTGCAGAAACCTAGTTAGGGAATTCAGTACATGAACAGTCAAGAAATCAATCATTACTATACTTGTTGCTAGAAGGTAAGGTAGATAAAGAAGCTGAAATCAAAATAGTCAGTTTTGTGCTTTATACTACTTGTTGGCTTCTGCATATATATAGCAAAGGCTCAGAACCTGCAGAAGTGTTAAATTCTATTTACATTCCTTGCGTGTCTGTTTCTGAACTTTGCAATGTTTGATAAACTAAAAACTCATGTTCTGCAATACTACTACAGGAATCTGAATGCTTGAGGTTGATGAACCAAATGGCATGTGCATTGCTTCGATGAAGGAGGCCACTGTTGTAATTGGACTAGAGTCACACGCCCACTGTAAGACCAGACCTTGTGTTTTTTTTTTTTTAATTTTATGTTTCCTTCTCCTTGCCAAACATGAATCCCAACAGGACTAGACAGACTAACAGGATTTCAAACTAGGAAACACACAGAGGACCAAATCACTTCAATCGAAATATCAAATGCATATCCATATTTGTTGGGGAGATTGGTTCTATACCATCGAATAGCTTTCTGTGGTCGACAAATATATCTAAAAATGAGAAGAGCACAATGCAGTCACTCATAATATAATAGAATCAAATGTATAATACAAGCACTAGTACTGTTCATGCTCACGCAGGCGAATACTGAAAACACACATATGTCCAACACCACACCATGGCAAGCATAACTGGAGCAGTACACACAATCAAACACACAACTACATGGAAATCCAAGTCCAGACAGCGGACACCATAGAGGATTAAACCAAGCACTCACACAAAGCAGAAATACAATCTAGCAATCACACACACACAGAGGAAGAGATCAAGTGCAGCGATGCATGAGGCTGAAAGAAGCTAGATGACCAGGGATTTTCCTTCAGCTGCATCTTTATTCTAGGATAAATGAATCCAAACACATACCAAATCAAGCTTCAGGTTGATGGGAATTGGCCGGGGAGTAGTAATTGCATGACTACTCATGAAGCTGAAGCTGCAACCTCAGTCAGTTCCAGCTTCTTCGCGTTGATGGCTTGAATTGTGCTTGAAAACTGGACAGTTGGGATGTGCATCCCTGATTCGTCTCATCGCAGCCATGTCTCCGTCTCCATTGAGCTCTAGCTTCTTCAGCTTGGGGAGGTGTTCAATCCCTGAGAGTGGAAGGGCATCAATGGAGTCAAAAGACCAGATAATCATCTCGAGCTTAGGAGCCGCCCCGATGTTGACAAAGTCGATGTTGGTTATGTCACAGCCATCAACAACCAGAGACTTGAGATGTTGGAATTCTTCCGTGTTGAAGGTGAGCTTGGTTCCAGTGTAAGACTTGTGCCGAAGCCTCAGGCAGCGTAGAATTCTAAGTTTTCCGAGTACTCGGATTGCATCTTCTCCCAAGTAAGTATTGCTCAGTGTGATCTTGGTGAGTTGGTCGAGCTCAGTGATCCAGTCTGGAAGCCCACTTGTGATGCCGCTGATGTTAAGGCTCTGAAGAAGTTTTGGAGGGGATACCAAAGCAGCCAGTTTATCTGTCTCAGGCACAGTGCCCTCACTTGTTGCCGGATGGTTGATCTGGATCGACAGGGTGAGGAGGCAGCCATGCAGTTCCTCAATCTGTTTGAACAGAAGTGCCAAACTACCGGCTTTCTTGCCATCGAGAATCACACCCAGTTTCATCAGTTGCAGCAGCTGCCCAATGTCGATTAAGTCATTAACATTGTTGGAAGCATCAACATGGGACAATATCTCCAGCCTTTCCATTCTTCGGGTACCACTGGGAAGCTCCACGGTCGCAGGGGACTCCTCAAACCCATGCGAGTTATTGTCGCTTCGGCTTGGAGAGCCCTTATTGCCGGCAAGCAAATGCTTTAGCATTGGAAGAAAAATTGATTTCGTGGCAAATGCCCTGATCTTGGTTTGCCTGATGTCCAATGTCTCCAGGCACTGCAGCTTCTCGATTTTCTTGGGAAGTTGAGTGACGCCTGTGTTCCTGAGGCTCAGGTACTTGAGCATCAGTATCTTGCAAATGTTCTTCAGATGCTTGTTCTTCAGGCCTGTGCAGCCTTCGAGATCGAGCACCTTGAGCAGCTGCCATTGATCAGATCCAGGCAGGGAATCTAGGAGCGACAGGATGTCACTGGAACGAGATGGCCCTTCAAGTGTCACCCCACTGTTGATGGAAAACCGGTGAGCCAGATGAAGAGGCAGGCATGTGTCCATGAAGCTGCTTACGTCCGTAGCAATGAAGTCGTGGATTTTTTGATGCATTGTGCAGGCCTTCATCTTGCCTGCAGCACTGGTTTCCCCTGGACAGAGGAACCCTCGATCGATCAGAGCGCCGAAGACGTGCTCAAATTAAAACATACCTTGTGGTCACTATTATCGTAGTGCTATGATCGGCAAGGCCAGGGTCACTCGAATTGTAAAACAGTCTTCGATAGAGTCGTTTCACAAAGTAATAATCATAATCACTTTGAGATGTGAAAAATTCGGTAGGAGCAGCATCAAAAGCCAACAGAAGGAACCGAATTTCGTCCCCCTCCGTAGCAGCAGTATCGCCATCAATAGATAGTGGTGTTCCCCTGCGCTGCCGTTCTATCAGCCTTCCATTTTGAGTGACCCTGGCCTTGCCGATGTTGGTGTATCTCTTGGACAAGAATGTTGGGTTCCTTGTGAGAACCTCCGAGGTTGATCCAGAGCCTGTGACGGAATGAAGTTAGCACGGAAGGATGAGACCTAGTCAAACAAGCCACGTAGGCGCTATGTCAGCCAAAACCACCTTCAAAGCTGCGGAGGGACCTCGTTTGTCCGGTTTTCGTAAGTTGGGGGACGGGTCGTAGCTGGTTTTGTGGTCAAGGGATGAAAATCAGACTGGGCAACAAATAGAGGGACCCAAAGTGAACTTATTCCAAACTACATAGTGAGAAGCTCAGCAGAGTGGGCTTCAAGGCTTAGACCCAAAGACATGGGCCACGTGGCTTAGGGCCTGGTATGCTCCTATTTATGTGTTGGTTTTGTTAATATCCTACCAAATGTTGATAGTGTCTAATATTGAGAAAATGTTTGACTGTCAAATTTTGGTAGGGTATGTGTTTCTTGATCTTATCCTCAGGTTTGTGCAAATATAAGAGATGTATGTGTATTGCCTTCATTTGGTAATGCATAATTTTGGTAGGTCGGCAAGCCAAACTAACCAATACTATCGGAGTTAATTGAGCTTCCCATAAAAAAGAGAGTAAATCGCAAAAGGTTATACTCCCTCAGTTTCTTAATATTGGAAACTATTCAGCTTTGAGCTTTGATCATTCGTTTTCCAATATTTATAAACACTAAAAGTTGATGCCATGTTATTAGAAGGGGTGTACCAATTTCTTTCGCTTTGGTCTAACAATTTGAGGATAATGAAGTTTAAATAGATGGGTCAAAAATTACCGGTTATTAATAAAAATAGAGATGGTATTATAATCTTGTGAGAATCAAAATACATGAATAAAATGCACATAAGGTTATTAACAACTTGGACTGTTCAATTGATAACCTCCTATGGGCAGTCCTAACCCTCCACTTAGAATGGTGTCTATGGCATTAACTACATTGCCATGTAGGACTTTTAGCTTATGTGACACTATATTAATTAAGAGAGAGAGTGAAGAGAGAAAGAAACTGGGTCTTATGCAAGACACAGCTTCAACACGTAACCTATGCACTACACACTATCAAGTTTTGCATTGGGAGAGAATATTGTCTTTATAATAGATGAAGAATAAATATGATTGGTAGAGAAGAGAGATGCTGTATTTATTAATGGCCCACTTTAAGAAACCATGGGTTGTAGAGTGTAGTTTCTATTGTGATGTCTTATTGACATGGCACCATAGACACTGCTTATGGATACTATAGGTTGGGACTGCCCTAATACCTCTCACTCGTTCGACTTAAAAGACTGTTGTACCTGCTGTGGCTATAGCAACAATATCCATTACCTAAAAGACAGTATGATCGCTACAGAGGTTACGCTATACAACCGCAGTTAAGCTGTACCAAAAAGACACACTATTTCAAACTTTCAATCTCAAATCACAACATCGTAATTCAATTAATTGGTGGTCGTATTATTTGCATTATTTTCTTACAAGAAAAGTTACACGTCTAATGTTGGATTCTTCCAGAGCACTGTGTTTGAAAACCCCAAGCCATCCACCATTGACCAATGCCACGTCCTGCCAAATCCTCCTCTCCATGACATGTGGGCCCAGCACGCTGCTGTTGACAATAACTATGGCTCGGTCGTTTTCTTTTCGCACCCTCCACCTCCCCTATTATAGCGTGTCGGACACTGACTCCTCCCATGTTCCTTCCCTGATATCGTCATAACTTAGGTACCAAATCGCAAAAACACCATCTCTATATGCAAGATTGGACGCGTGGCATCTCCTGAATGGACACGCACCGAGATTTCTCTATCTTGTGGATTAACTTACAATATCGTAATAAGCTGAGGTGTTCAGTGAAAAGTACCCGAGACCCAGTCAGTTACGCTACCAATTTACAAATCACCCCCTCATAAATATTTTTTTAATTCCCACTTAGTTCCCCGCTTCTGCGGCGAGTTCTTTCTACCCGTCTCCATTGGAGGTGGTGGGTGCGAGTTGGGAAAGGCGAGAGGGAGGGAGATGCTGCGAGAGAGGTCGTCGCGGAGGCGGATGGCGAGCTCGAGCACCGCCGCGGCGGCGCTGGTAGTGGCGGCGCTTCTGCTCTCGTCGTCTCCCTCACCGGCGGCGGCGGCCGCGGGACGAGGAGGAGGTGACGACTTCTTTCCCCGACCTGTTCTTGATTTTTCTTTTTTTGTTTATTTATTTCGTGGAGCAGTTGCTTGATACGAGTAGCTCGGGTTCGCGGCTTCTTGGGGGGGAATTGGTGCCGAGTTTTGTACGATTCGTGGTTGCTTTGTGAGTGGAGCGTGCGGCGGAATTTGTAGGAATGCGCGATTGAGAAAGTCAATGCGAAGGTGTGACAGGATGGGGGATTTCGTGAAATTCTGTGCGAATTAGAGGGTTTAATGATGGGGAGAGTATGAAATGTGTTAGAATTAGTATATTGACTGCTATGGCTGCAAGGTTATTGGTAATTTGACTGAATCTGTGCGATGTTTAACTGGGAATGGAGTTGAAAAATTCAGAGTAAATGCTCCATGAGTTTTCAAGGTCAGATGTTTCGTACGGCTGTACCGTTGCTTCTGTACTGTGAAGCATATTAAGCCGATGTATTGCAAGCAATCTCATAATGTAGATAGAGATGTACTGGCTATGATAGCGTGGGCAATGTGGCTGAAATCGTTTAGCTTTACTTATGTTCTTCCTGAGATCTGAAAATCCTGCTAGATTCTCAGCAATGAACTCTGCCAATCTAGCATATATGGGGTTTCCAGGGGCTATCTGAAATTCTGATTTATGCAATTGCTCTTATGGTAACATGATTTTTTTAGGTTATGGGAACAGGATTAGCAAACCTATATTTTTGTTAAATGCAACAGAGCTGTTTACATTTTGTTTCCTAATGCAGAACTCAGGATGAAGCATTCTGATGGTGGCTATTCTTATAACCGCACTCTCGCCCATATTTTTGTGCAATATGCATCTGCTGTAAGTTCCTTCTTGAACATGACAGTAATCACTTGTTTTTGTTGAGAACTGCTCAGATTAATTCCTGAAACCAATTTCCTATTGCCCTAGCAAGACAAGTTTTCTGATGAGAACTGCTTTTAGTGCTTGTTTGCAACTTGCACAAGTCCCTTCCTGTTCCATTCAATAAATCCAACGACTAGTATCCTGCCTTACTTTTGCTTATTGCAAGATTTCAACTCCAAATACTTCTTTTGACTGAAAAAGTTTTCTAGTATTCTTCATTCATCATCTTAGAGGATAGTACTTGTTTTGAACTCATGTTTGAGTTTTCTCATGAAATGTTTATGTACATGTCTTACGTAAATGCATTTCAGGTGTATACGTCTGACTTAACCTCACTTTTCGCGTGGACATGCCCAAGGTGTCAAGGTGACACAAAGGTGTGCACTTATGAGTCCCAAGATTGAACTTGTTTGCTGTGCTGCTTCTACAAGCCCTTCTGCTGTTCCTTGTTGTCTGATTATGTTATTGTTGGCATTATTAATGCAGGGTTTTGAGATGATAGAGATAATTGTAGATGTGGAGAACTGCTTACAGGTTCATTATCTTTTAGTGCTCTTGCAAAATCCTCTTCTGCTTCCATGCATTTCTGAGTGGGCATTTATGTTCCTATATTAAACGATATATAATTCTGACCAGGCTTTTGTTGGAGTCGCCCCTGATCCACAATCCATACTCATTGCTTTTAGAGGCACACAAGAACACAGGTATAAATGATGTTTTCGTTAGATGTACCTTACTAGTGGCTACCATGTGGAAGCAAGAGGAACTTGTTCACTCCCCCATCCTTTTAACTTGTTTCCTTGAACTTGTGAAGTGTCTCGAATTGGATTGAAGATCTCTTCTGGAAGCAGCTTGATGTAGGTTATCCAGGCATGCCAGATGCAATGGTAATTCCACTAGTCAAGTTTCTATTGTTTTTGGGGGAAATATCATTAAATTAGTGATATAACTCTATTTTGCTTGATGTTTTTCTATTTATGTAGGTTCATCATGGGTTTTATACTGCATATTATAATACAACAGTGCGGCATGAGATCTTGGAATCTGTTCGGTGGGCAAGGAAGACATATGGAAGGCTACCTATAAATGTTGTAGGTCACTCGATGGGAGGGGCTTTAGCATCGTTCTGTGCCCTTGACCTCTCTGTACGTGCCTTTGATCCATCTGGATGTTTTTTCTGTTACATGGCCATGATTTATCCTCAACTCTTGGGACTTTTGGTTCATACATGGGATATCATGAACCATATTTCCCTTGAACCACGCCATTAGGAACATATGAAAATCCAAGTTTTTCTTGTATGAAATATTTCGTTTTTCTAATTTATAGCCTCTGTTATTGCATCAAATTTATGAAGCAAGTGTAAATATGTGATCTTTCAATATAAGATTTATTTTAACTATTGTATGTAGGCATGTTGGAATCAAGGAACTGATTTCTGGCCTTTTCCAGGTTAAGTATGGATCGCAGGAAGTTCAACTCATGACTTTTGGACAGCCTCGGGTAGGCAATCCTTCTTTTGCTGCGTACTTCAGTGACCAAGTCCCGAGAACAATCCGTGTGACCCATCAGAATGACATTGTCCCACACTTGCCACCATATTTTTGCTACCTTGGCGAATGGACATATCACCACTTCTCGAGAGAGGTTAGTCTCTGATACTTACAAAAAAAGGACTGAAGTTCTTCTAGACCTTTTTAAATCAATTGTTTCTTCGTCATTTATCTGTCTTCAGGTTTGGCTTCATGAGACCATAGTAGGAAATGTAGTTACTAGGAATGAGACCATCTGTGATGGATCAGGCGAGGACCCAACATGCAGCAGGTATCTATCTGCTTTACACAGTTTTTGGCACGCATGATCTTCACATAACTTACCATTGGTCTTGCTTGAATAGATCGGTCTACGGCAGAAGTGTTGCAGATCATCTTGAATACTACGGTGTCTCACTACACGCTGATTCAAGGGGAACCTGTCAATTTGTGATTGGCTCAACCAACATGGCATATGGTACCATTCTTGAAGTTGATAGAACCATCATCATGACAAGATATCCGCAAGAGTGGCACGCCGTGGAATCTATTTAACCCTTTGCCCGAGGGTAAATTGTATATAATTATTTTCCTTTTGTGCATATAGCTCATGTAATGTAGGTGTACTGGGTTCTCCAGGAGCTCTCCTGAGGATAAGGAGAGGTTTCATTTTTAATATGTGCCCCCCTTTACTCAAGTGAGAATTGTACATGGAAGCTCCATATGAACATTGTAGACACGCCTTTATTGATGTACATAGCAATATCAATGGAATAAATAATAGAAGGATTTGATGGTATTATATGCTTTTTCACCCATTGTGATCCCCCCTTTAATTTATCGTGCAGAGAGATTGCCAGATTTTTCTCTCTGCATTTTCATCCCCACCATTCCAGTTACATTCATGTCAAATATGTATTTGCCGATAAAATAGTGTTGCTCCTTGCAGATTTGAGGAGCCAAGAACTGATGAGAATCAGAAGATGCAAAGCTCTATGGTTGGTGGGCACTGCTAGGTCAGATAAAGAAGGATAAGAATACATGTCTATCCCCATATTCTCCATTTTTCATCTGCTTGTTCATAGGGTTTGCATTGCAGCACATCAACACTAACTGTTTCATAGCATCACTTTTTTGCATCATCTGCAGAGAAAATACGCAAAGCAAAGATTTGCCCGTTCGGGTTTCCGCGTGGCGAATGCCTGCATATCTGATAAGGTCACAAAACTGAGAATCTTCAAAAGTTAGAATGAACATTGTATGACAAATTGAACAGATGACACTTGACAAGATGAGCCTAATGGTGTGAGTCAGCAAGTACAGTGAAGATCTCCAGAGACAACAGGTATAAGTTGCAAATTGGACAGATTCCGGACTGTGGCAGATAAGGTCAGAAGAGATATTTGTGTGACTGTACGATGGACTGGAAGCTCTTTGCCTGAAGATGCTACTCTGAACCAGCCTAATATCTGATATCTCCATCCAGACGGTGCTGTTCTGGTCAAGTCAATAATTTTTGATAAATTTCATTAAAAAAAACTAAAAGTTTTTAGGTGTCTGTGTAAGAAAAAACTCTGCTAGTTTGTTTCAGACACCCAATGTTTCGAGGTAAAACATTTTGCAGAGCTGGTGCTATACTGCCATGATGCATATGTGATGTGATAGGATGAAACTGATTACCAATAATGTGGTTAGCAAGATTGCTGAAAATCTCAAGGGAAAACAAGGGATGCATTGGCAGATTGGGCAGATTATTGATAGATGATGAGAAAATTCAGAGACATTGGTCATCAAGCTGGAGAGATTCTGCCATTGGGATAAGGTCAGAATAGGTAGAGCGCGTGTGCTGAATGAGATTACTGCAGGAAGCTGATCCCTCCTACATAGAAAGCGGCTGTTCTTAGCGTGTGGAATCAGATCCTGGCGTCAAAGTTATTACTGTCATGCGACGACGCGTGCGTGGCCGTGTTTGTGTTGGCATCATTATTTTGAATGTGTCTGTTATTCTCTTCTGAACTTTTGTGTTTACTGTCAAAACTCTGAAGTTGTCAAGAATGCTTCAGACTCAGTTTCAGAGAGAATTGGTTAGTTATGTTATCAACTTAAGCTTATTTTCCAGAAATTACAAGCTTCAGATTGTCAGTAAGTGCAGAACAAAATTGTGTAATCCCCACAACTTTTGAGATTACTTAGTCTGTTGCCACCATATAATTAACTAAAATCCATATATATTCCCTCTATTTTTTAATAGATGACACCGTTGATTTTTTCTCACATGTTTGACCATTTCTCTTATTTAAAAAAATTTACGTAATTATAATTTATTTTGTTATGAGTTGTTTTATCACTCATAGTACTTTAAGTGTGATTTATATCTTATACATTTGCATAAAATTTTTGAATAAGACGAATGGTCAAACATATGAGAAAAAGTCAACGGCGTCATCTATTAAAAAACGGAGGTAGTATATGCTTTGCTAGGTGAGGCATGACAGATGACACTTGACAAGATGAGCCTAATGGTGTGAGTCAGCAAGTACAGTGAAGATCTCCAGAGACAACAGGTATAAGTTGCAAATTGGACAGATTCCGGACTGTGGCAGATAAGGTCAGAAGAGATATTTGTGTGACTGTACGATGGACTAGAAGCTCTTTGCCTGAAGATGCTACTCTGAACCAGCCTAATATCTGATATCTCCATCCAGACGGTGCTGTTCTGGTCAAGTCAATAATTTTTGATAAATTTCATTAAAAAAAACTAAAAGTTTTTAGGTGTCTGTGTAAGAAAAAACTCTGCTAGTTTGTTTCAGACACCCAATGTTTCGAGGTAAAACATTTTGCAGAGCTGGTGCTATACTGCCATGATGCATATGTGATGTGATAGGATGAAACTGATTACCAATAATGTGGTTAGCAAGATTGCTGAAAATCTCAAGGGAAAACAAGGGATGCATTGGCAGATTGGGCAGATTATTGATAGATGATGAGAAAATTCAGAGACATTGGTCATCAAGCTGGAGAGATTCTGCCATTGGGATAAGGTCAGAATAGGTAGAGCGCGTGTGCTGAATGAGACTACTGCAGGAAGCTGATCCCTCCTACATAGAAAGCGGCTGTTCTTAGCGTGTGGAATCAGATCCTGGCGTCAAAGTTATTACTGTCATGCGACGACGCGTGCGTGGCCGTGTTTGTGTTGGCATCATTATTTTGAATGTGTCTGTTATTCTCTTCTGAACTTTTGTGTTTACTGTCAAAACTCTGAAGTTGTCAAGAATGCTTCAGACTCAGTTTCAGAGAGAATTGGTTAGTTATGTTATCAACTTAAGCTTATTTTCCAGAAATTACAAGCTTCAGATTGTCAGTAAGTGCAGAACAAAATTGTGTAATCCCCACAACTTTTGAGATTACTTAGTCTGTTGCCACCATATAATTAACTAAAATCCATATATATTCCCTCTATTTTTTAATAGATGACACCGTTGATTTTTTCTCACATGTTTGACCATTTCTCTTATTTAAAAAAATTTACGTAATTATAATTTATTTTGTTATGAGTTGTTTTATCACTCATAGTACTTTAAGTGTGATTTATATCTTATACATTTGCATAAAATTTTTGAATAAGACGAATGGTCAAACATATGAGAAAAAGTCAACGGCGTCATCTATTAAAAAACGGAGGTAGTATATGCTTTGCTAGGTGAGGCATGCATGCATATATACTGTATACTACTCCGTATAAAAGATTTTCATACATGTATGTATATACACTCTGAAGATCCTGTTTAATTAGTTATGAACCTTAACTTAACTGAGGAATGCTACAGGTACAAAATACTCCCTCTGTTTTCTTAATATATGATATTATTGACTTTAGACATATGTTTCGACATCTTATTAAAAAAAAAACTTAATTGTCACCTATGTTTTGTTTATTTTATTAATAAAGGTGCTTGAATCATGATTTATAGTATTCATTTGCACAAAAAATTTTGAATGAAACAAACAGTTAAATGTATATCTAAAAGTCATTAACGTTATATATTATAAAAAAAACAGAGGCAATACTAAGACGTTCACAAATATCCATACAAATAAAGTTGTACTACATGCATGCTAATTTCAAAAGCTTTATAAAATTGAGACTTTGAAAGATGGTCAACAAAAAAGGAAAGATCCCAAGGTCCACGGCCCTTGGTGAACACAAACATCGATTCTCTTATCCAAAAACCATCCAACCTTTAGCCTGTGCCTGTATAATATATTTATAATATATTTCAGTAGAAGATCAGAATAATGTACTCCTCCATATTTTAATGTATGACGCCGTTGACTTTTTAACCAACGTTTGACTATTCGTCTTATTCAAAATTTTTATGCAAATATAATAATACTTATGTCATGCTTAAAGAACATTTGATGATAAATCAAGTCACAATAAAATAAATTATAATTAGCATAAATTTTTTGAATAAGACGAAAAGTCAAACGTTTATCAAAAAGTCAACGGCGTCATACATTATACGGATGGAGTAATTAACAAGTACTCCCTCCGTTTTTTAATAGCCGTTGACTTTTTCTCACATGTTTGACCATTCGTCTTATTCAAAAATTTTATGCAAATGTATAAGATATAAATCACACTTAAAGTACTATGAGGGATAAAACGACTCATAACAAAATAAATTATAATTATGTAATTTTTTTTAATAAGACGAATGGTCAAACATGCGAGAAAAAGTCAACGGCGTCATCTATTAAAAAACGGAGGTAGTAGTAGCAACAAATACCTTTCTCTAAGCCTATAAAAGGCTAGCCACCCAGCAACAACAAACCACACCTAAGCTAAGCTACACTTCCAAATCATCATCTCAACTTCTCAAGCACACAGTGATCGAGAAGCTACTGGAAGCATCTAGAAGGGGTTCCAGGTCTCGATCGATGGAGAGGGTGGCGAAGCTGGCGTCGGAGAGGGCGGTGGTGGTGTTCACGGCGAGCAACTGCGGCATGTGCCACGCCGTGACGAGCCTCCTCGTCGGCGAGCTGGGCGTCAACGCCGCCGTGCACGAGCTCGACAAGGACCCCCGCGGCAGGGACATGGAGAGGGAGCTCGCCAGGAGGCTCAACGGCGGCGGCGGCGGCGGCCGCGCCGTGCCGGCGGTGTTCGTCGGAGGCAACCTCGTCGGCGGCGCCAACCGGGTCATGTCGCTCCACCTCGCCGGCGAGCTCGTCCCCATGCTCAAGAACGCCGGCGCGCTCTGGCTCTAGCGTATATACGTGCGTGCATGCAGAATGCAGTTAATGCAGCGAATTAAGCCAGGTTTTTTATGTCCTCCTGTGCTGATGAGAATAAATCAAATCGATCGATCGAGTGGTGTAATGGTGAAGTTGTTGTAAATGTCGTCCATTTTGATAAATAAATTTAGTTCTGATGAAAATGTTCTAACTTTTTATTAATTTAATTTGGATGTGTATAATATGTTTGCTGAAAAAATATATCGTCGATGTGTTCTTTTTTTTTTCTGACATAAGAAGGTGAATGAACGTTACAAAGTTACAGGAAGAAGGGAATGAAAAAGAGAATGAGAATGAGAGGGAGTAAGGAGGAGAATGTACAAAAGTTCAAAATATTCGTGGGATCAAGATGATCAACGAAGGGATGTGATGGTTCAATTTGTGAAATATTCGTGACATTTACCAGTTATATAGAAGATGCAATATAGTAGTTATAGCACGAGGAATTTTACAATCCTTGAGAAAGTATTTTGAGGAACCTAAATTTCACACTAAAATTTTTGGTACCTAGAGGTACTTAGTGCCTTATAGTATAGTATAGTATAATGTCGGAGTACGGAACTTCCCTAGCGGGGAAGCTAGGCACTCCTTCGTGAGTTTGGCCGGGGTGCAAGTTTTGAGTTTGGGTCCTGTTCTCACGGATGCAGGGGAGGATTCATAATGGGGACGGAGGGGGGGTCTTGAGACCCCACTATCGTCCCCAGGACAGTGGAGACCCCCTAAGCCCCCACTAAATTTTTTTCCATAGATCCATAGGATGTGGGGACTGAAGGTTTGATTTATGCTGATGTAGTTTATTCAGCCCCCACTACTATTTTTTTTCTAGATCCGCCCCCTGCACGGATAGAATGAACACAGGCGAGTATACAGGTTCTGGCTGCACGGATCCGTAATACCCTACTCTTGTGTGGTAGACTGGATGATCGAGTGGGTTACAGAGGAGATGTGAAAAGTTTTAAGTGAGGAGGAGAAGGTCCTTGCATACTCGATGTTTGGCTAACCTAGCTTAGATGAGTGTGCTAAACCTTTTCTCGGTGGCATAGATCCTCCTTTTATACGTGAAGGGGAGTCCATAATGCTGTTGCATGCACGCAGGAGTGGGGCCCACTCCTCTAAACTTGGTATGCTTAGTCTTGTCGTTGTCCCTTCAAGTCAACTGACCAGATGTGATAGCCACCTACTGACTGACAAAATTAAGAAGAGAGTCAAAAGTCTTCGTTCCAACCATCCCTGAGCCTATGTGTTAGCCACCCCCATAGCCAAGAGGGGTGGCTCGGGGGAAGGTTGTTGAGGCCGCACCATGTTGCACGTCTCGTTTTCTCCGGGGTGATGTGGGCATGTAAGGGGCTGCATGTGCCGCCACGTCTCTCATATTGTGGATTAGTTGTACACCAAGTTTATACTGCTCTAATCAATGTAAGACGGTGGTCTAAATGTAATCATAGGACCTAGGCAGGTCTCCTTAATGAGGCGGACCCCTCCAAGGAGAGCCCGGGGTGCCCTCGGGGCTCTAAGTAGAGTTTGGTGCCCCGAGTGGTCGAAAACATATCTCCAGATGGTCGTTGTGCTCGGGTTACCCTGTATCCTCGGGATAGGCCGAGTCCTCAGGACACCCCCGCCCATTTGGGCGTGCTCTTATTGCCAAAAGTAGATTTCATTGTTGTTTCGGACGAGCTTTTCGAAGATGCCGATGAAGAAGGAGTTCAAGATGGGTATGGCTTTACATTAGATGCCGGTATCCACCACCCGCTTTAGCACCTTGAAGATGTAGATCTTGCAGGTCTCAACACTCTTCTTGACAACTTCAAGATGTAGATCTTATAGGGTTTGGTAGTGCCCATAG
>CM020180.1:39739542-39786035 GCA_009805545.1 Oryza longistaminata
GTCCCAACTCCAAGCATCCGAGGAAGGGAGTACCTATTCCCATTTCTCCAACATATAGTTACCATATAATTACACTATAATTATAATAGTTTCATTTGATAGGCCACTATTTTATTATTATCACTATAGTCCGCTATTTTATTATTATCGCTTATATTTTTAGTAAACGTATGACACCGGTCTAGATTAATTAGATATGATTGATTGGATTAGAAGAAGATGAACAGTGTAGATTAATTCTACTACCACTAAAGAGTACTCCTCCGTCCTAAAAACTCAATTACTGAGTTTCGTGTCTAACATTTGACCGTCCGTCTTATTTGAAAAAAATATGAAAAAATTTAAAAAGATAAGTCATGTGTAAAGTATTATTCATGTTTTATCATCTATCAATAATGAAAATACTAATCATAAAAAATTTCATATAAAATAGACGGTTAAACGTTGACACGGAAACCAAGAATTGAGTCTTTTTTGGGAGGAGGGAGTAAAGACCAATGCAAAACACCTTGACATGAGACAGTGGGCGCCCCATGAGAAGGCTGAGGGCCAATGAAATGTCCAAAATTAATCCTCAGGGAATCATGCAGCACAGCACAAGATGCAAAGAGCTAGCAAGCTAGCTAGCTCTGACATTCATTGACCTTCAGAGTATGCGAGAGCTATATCTCTGAAGAGTCATTTCAAGTTTCAGAGTGATTGAGCTAAGCCAAGGTAGGTTTCATCCCTGCAACATCTCTATCCAAATATCCAGTGGCCCATCGATCGGTCCATCCTGCACGCATACGTTGTGCTGCTCGACGAATCATTCTCTGTTCAATTACATCAGGTGATGAGTGCAGAATCATTCTCTGTTCTAGCCACGAGCAGAATCAAGACATCTCTCTCTCTCTGATCGATGGACAGTGCTGTCTCAGATATGCGATGCGATTGCTGCAGCATCAAATCATCAGGAACAACTAGATGAACAGATAAGCAGAACTGCAGAAGATAGATATAAAGGCATCGTTCGATCGAGATGTGATCTTTCTCTGGATCCCGATTGCGCGCGCACATTCATTCATAATTCATTCATGAATGCATGATTATTCATATGCAGGTTCATGTCACCGGCTAGCCGCATCTGAAAACCAGGCGCCATCAGATGCGGCGTCGCAGTACGTGCACTGATCCACATCTGATTCGATCGGCGCCCGATCGAGGAGCAGGAAGATCTTTGGGGACAAGTATGGATTGATTGATCATAAGATTCCGATAAGGAAAACCCGAGTGCAGAGAACAAAATAAAGGTTGCGAGTTGTTGCCAGAGAGTGGCAGAAAGAAGGAGAAGAAGCCAAGAAGAGAAGAATGCGATTCGATCTGAAGCTGCATGCATTGCCGCGTGGTTTCGCTAGTGGACACATTTGCTGCCGCCTTTCTGAAACCACCGTCGGCGATCGATGCAGGCAGCAGGCAGGCCCGCCGCATGCGCGGCAGTGCAATTTGCAGCTCGATCAGGTGGCGCCGGGAATCTGGCCGGCTTCCTGTCCACCGTGCGGCGGCGATGGCCGACGTTTCCGCCATTGTCGGCAGCATCGCATTTGTACTGTGTTGAAGGTACATGCAGCTGGCATTCCTGTCTGGAAGGATCGATGTTTCAGCCTGAAAGACGTCTGAACTCTGAATTTGAAGTGTTGAACAGTTTCAGAAACATGTTAACCTAGCTAGCAAGAGAGTGTGAAACAACTTCAGAATTGCAAAAACTGTAATGCATGATGGATTTCAGAGTCATCCAAGGATTTATAGCAGAATGTTTTCAGTCTGAATTCTGAATTCAGCAATATATCACGACTCACGACATAAAACGACACTGTAAACATGTAGTGATCATCAAATGTTTAAACTTCACAGACATTGCAGGAAATTCAGTCAAAGACTGCCTGTTTCGTCGGAGGCGTTGCGATGATTGGTTACGGTTATCTTCAGTCTCCACGGCCATTGGTTGGGGGAGATTTGTTTCACAAGTCAATATCAGGATGAGGTGCACTTTATTCCGATTCGCTGATGCGATACATACATGGCGCCTGAAACAATTATCCAGAATCCAATGCACACGCAATCTATCGCCCACACTTTCCATGACTTCAATTCAGTGTGCCTGCATGCATTTCATCTGCAGATTCTAGCAGCTATCATGCGACAACTAAACTGACAGTCTGACAGCCACTGCAATCTAAGCTCATTCCTGAATGAGCTAATTCCCTATAAAAAGGGAAGCAAACCATGCAAACTTCTCACAACAACAATCAGCAACGACTCACAACCCAAGCCAGACAGGAGAAGCTTCTAGAACCTTCCAGAAGCAAGGTAGCTAATCGATCGATCGATCGATGGCGGGAGATGGTGGCGAGGCTGGCGTCGGAGAGGGCGGGGTGTGTTCACCAAGAGCGGCTGCTGCATGTGCACCGCGGTGACGACGCTGCTCGGCGAGCTCGCCGTCAGCGCCGCCGTGCACGAGCTCGACAGGGACCCGCTCGGGAAGGAGATGGAGAGCGAGCTCGCCAGGGGCTCTACGGCTCCGGCGGCCGCGGCGGGCCCGCCGTGCCGGCGGTGTTCATCGGCGGGAGCCTCGTCGGCGGCACCAGCAAGGTGATGGCCATGCACCTCAAGGGGAGCTCGTGCCAATGCTCAAGAGTGCCGGTGCACTGTGGCTTTGAGATTACTGTGATTAGTTACTGATATGAGTTAATTACTTCAAAGAAATTACCATGGAAACCTATAGCTTAACTGAACTTTGTACTTAGAAGAGAGGAGAGAGAGAGAGAGAGAGTACCAAAATTATTGCATAGTTGCAAGTTTTGCCTTTTTAGGAGAATACACATGTATGTATATAGTTCCTTCTTTTTAATAAAAAAAATGTATCAATGTTAATTCTTCTCACTGCGATTGTACACTATGTATATATCAATGTACTATATATATATATATAACATATTGCAGCATTGGGTCAATTAATGGCTAACATTTACTTTTTTTAGAAAAAATGGATCACCGTGGGCAAACTGCACACCTAAAGATACGAGGATATATCCAACAACCTGGGTAGGTACTGAATCTAGGCCGTCCAACATAATAGAATTGACGGCTGAGATCTTTGAGTACCTCCTAGGTGCCATATGATTTCTGCAATGGTACCGGCCAAAAAAGGAGTGGAAGGGTAAAATATATTTTCGCGTTTGAATGAGGGTGAGAAAATATATGTTCGGTGTGGGAGGCAGCGATGCGGGCAAAGCTCGCTAGCAAACCTCTGACTCCAACACACCCTTCCTCCAAGCTAGTCGATCGGTACAGTCTCATTGTTATTTCTGCACCCCTCGCTGCCTTCCCAACCTCGCCGGCCAAATCACAAGCCACCCTTCCTCCCAAGCTCTCAACATGAACCAGGAGCAGCCCTTCCCCAAGCTCGTTGGATCCTGGTTCACCAAACAACCTTCGTCTCCTGTGCGCCCTCTCACTAGATAGACTCGGCTCACTAAGGACCTTGCTCTCACATTAGCCTCTCACCGGTCATATTTTGGCTTGCCGACGACCTCCTCTACCTTGTTGCCCTTCTCCCAACCTGTGGCATCAGGAGGTAGGAGCACATGTGCAGTGGATGAGATGGGGTACCTCAATGAGCTCGGGCAGGGAAGTGACGTAGTATCCATCGTACCCCTATAGAATGAACAACTTGATTTTGTTTGGTACCTGATAGTATCAGTACCTGGAGGTACCGCTTGGTGAACCAAATAAACTCTCTAAATATATATATTTGAGTTTTGTTCCGGTCCGCAGGTGGTACCCAGATGTATTGGTACCACCAGGTACCAAACGAAATCCGTCCGTTCAATCAACAGGATACGATCGGGATCGGGTGCCTCCTTCGTGCGCGCTTGACTCCACTCAGGAAGGAGACGAATGTCGAATTAATAGACGCCACATCGCATAGGCGGAGACTGAAACGGGGTTTTAACTCTAGTCCCAATGCGACATGGAGCAGGATAGTATGGCAACGCCTCCAGGCAAGGGAGAATGATGCCCGAGGACATCACGGTCGTTGAGCCAAACAAAGCTTTTGCCCAGCATTACAGCATAGCCAATTTGCCAAGGCCTGCATCATCACCAGTCTGCCAAACATGCTAGCCAGCAGTGTAGCCGTGAGTCACTAGTGTTCGCGTGGCACAGCGAGCAATGGCCACACCCCATAAGCCATCGCCGTAGTGAGTGCTAGCAGAAAACAGGGTTAAATATGATCGGTTAGGTTATTTCTATTAGGGGTACCGATAAGACTGAAATTTCCAAAAAATTCAATTCGAAGTAATTTGAAATTTGAACGAAAATTAGTCAAATCTGAATAAACTTTTAGTAAATTCATGAAAGTTTGAAAAAATCCAAAGAAATCGGCGAAATAATTTTCTATCGGGTTGGCGTCCATTGATCCTGAAATTTAATATTATTCCGGAATTTTGAAACCTCCACGACATGCTACGGCCGCCGCACCTGTGAACGCCACCGCAGCAACTCCGGGGAGGAACAAAATAAGGTTGCGACATGTTGCCGGAGTAGTGCAGTGTACAGTGACCTACTGTGTTCTAGCTAGTGTGCGTGTGCTGCAGGAAGAAGAAGATGCGATACTATTCTGAAGGAACCTGATATATATGGTGGTATTGGCCGCTTTGTTTCTCTATGGACTACTAGCTTCTGAAAACCATCGCGCGATCGATGCAGATGCAGGAGTGGTGTTTCTGTCTGAACTCTGAAGTTTGAACGGTTTTCAGAAATGTGTAAACCAGCAGGAGAGCGTACGTGCGCCGACTTCAGAATTGCAAAGCAAGAATATATGCATGCATGGATCGCATTTTCAAATGTCCATTGTAGAATTGCTGGCCGACGGATTCTTTGCTAGGTATAATATCTGCAAAATATATATCTGCAGTCTGCTAGCTTTTTTAGCTCCTGGAAGAATGTTTCGGACCGAATTATATTCTGAATCAGAACAAACTTAGTCTTCAGCAATATGTGCACAAAGTTACATTTAAAATTGTAAATGTTTGTAAATGTGGTCTCATTTTCGAGATTTGGAGGGGGAAAGAAGTCCTTCAAATATTTTTAAGAAGAAAATTGTAAGCATGGTGTCGAAACTATACACCCCTTACCACTACACTATCGATTGCATCTCTGAAATGTTTAACTTTCAAACAGCTTGACGAAATTCCGTTCCGTCAAAAGATAGCCTGTTTCTCGGCTGCGTTGCGATTGGTTATGATATGATTATCCTCAGAGCCGTTTGGATCGATGGTAGATTTCTCACGAGTCAAATCACGATTAGGTGTTATCCGATTCGCTGATGCGATACATAAAAACAAGCTAGCATGGCCTGGAACAATTATCTAGTAGAATCCAGTGCACACGCGCAATCTCTATCGCCACACTTTTCACGATCGACTTCATTCAGTGTGCGCGTCGATTAGCAAACATGCATTTCATCTGCAGATTTTCTTCCAGCTATATTATGCGACAACTAAACTGATAATCTGACACAGCCATTGATCGATCAACTATAAATAGGGATGAAGAAACCATGCACACCCACAACACAATCATCAACAAGCTCACAAAGCAATCAAGCAAGCAAGCCAGACAGAAGAAGCTTCTAGAACCTTCCAGAAGTAGCTAGCTAATCGATCGATCGATCAAATGGCGAGAGGGTGGCGATGCTGGCGTCGGGAGGGCGGTGGTGGTGTTCACCAAAGAGCGGCTGCTGCATGTGCACCGCGGTGACGACGCTGCTCGGCGAGCTCGCCGTCAGCGCCGCCGTGCACGAGCTCGACAGGGCCCGCTCGGGAAGAGATGGAGAGGGAGCTCGCCAGGAGGCTCTACGGCTCCGGCGGCCGGGAGGGGCCCGCCGTGCCGGCGGTGTTCATCGCGGGAGCCTCGTCGGCGCACAGCAAGGTGATGGCCATAACCTCAAGGGGGAGCTCGTGCCTTGCTCAAGAGCGCCGGTGCACTGTGGCTTTTGAAGACTGTATTATTACTGATCTGAGTTAATTACTTGAGAAAATTACCAAACGACTAAAACTTAATACTACTTATAAAGAGAAAAGAAGAGAGAGAGAGAGAGGAATGGTAAAAAAAAAATATGCAGAGTTTTTATATGCATGCAAGTTTTGCCTTTTTTTTTAACTAGGAATATAGCCCGCGCATTCGCGCCGGCACGGCAATATTAGTTTGTTTTGAAAAACTAGAAGGTGGCCCGCGCGGATGCGCGGGCATTATATTATTGAAAGATAAGATTATTGTTTGTTCAAAATTTTGTCTTCATAAATTAAGGGCAAACTAATGTTTGGATAATGTTTTTTATAATAATTTAAGGTTCTATTTTTCTTAAAGTATCTTAAAAAAAACCATCACAACTTTTGAGTAGGAGATGGATTAAGTACTTATGACTTTTGAATCTTCTTTTTTTTTTTCTCGAGTAATAAGAAACTATTGGAAGTATTATTATACATCCATTTATAGGCAAGATACTTAAAATTCTTATGATTAAATCATCATGAAGACGCATGATATAGTAAGAACGGGAGAAAGCGCATGCATAGAAAAAAAAAAGGGAAAAATGAAAAAAAGGAGGAGGAAGCATACGTCCCACGTACGTAGTGCGTACCTATGCCCTGGGACGAGAGGTTGAACCTCGTAGTATTTAGTTTGTTCTAAGAATCATTTAATCTAATGGTTTATAATATGACACACCGATTTAAGTGAAAATCAATAATGATATTTTGCTTTTTTTCTTAGAATTTTTAAATAGTTGCTTTAATTTATTAGAGACCACGTGGCAGTTTGAGAGCATTTTAAGAATTTTCAAGGACTTAACACATGTAATATAATAATTAACCACATATATATATATGCATGGGGCATATGGTTATTTATTCCAGCTCGTCCATGTTTATATACATGTAGAGAGAAATTAATTATATGGCTAGCAAGCCATTAGATGTCTATATAGCAATAATTTTGACACCTATTTAACAGTTGTTCATTGTAGCTCTTACATATTTATCTTGCGACTTTGATTATCCGTTGATCCCCAATTATTGATCACCATGACTCGCTGAAAAAAACATGTACTACTTAGGATTTAGAATAGCTTATTTTTTATGATAGTTATTTGAGGGCTACAATGAATGAATTGAACTTCTAAAAAGCTAAAAACTTTGTTGTTAAAAAAAGAAACCACATTTACAAACTTGGAAAGCGTACAAACGAAAACCCAAACTAATGGATTGGGGAAAAAAAGAAGGTAAACCTCTACTTATAAGCATGCTTGTCTTAGTAAAAAGTTCTCTGATATTCGTAATATTATGCCCCACATTATAACATAATGATTCTTTCACCTGTATCGAACAAAATAGTACAAAATCCAAATCATGACATAACACAATACATATATAATTATTCTATAATCAACTCTTAGTTTCAGGTTAAACAGAGCTAAGTGTTGGAAAAATTCAACCCACGGTGCTTATTCTACTCTCCGTGGGCATCACACCTTTAATTTCTTTACATGTTTTAATAAAATTAATCAACTCCATATATGACTTGATATGTGGCAAAAGTGGTAGCGTAGGCGGCGGTCCGTAATCACCTAATCCTTAACACGACGCTTGCTCACGCGAAAGCAAAAGGCAAAAAGTGCAAGACGTGCCGATTGTGTATGCGGCCAAAAAAAGATAACTTCGAACGCTTTATTTATAAGAAAACAATAGATCCGATGATTTAAATAATGGGTCCACCGGTTCTAGTGTAAGTGTAAATTAGTTAATATAGATTTTAAAATTTTAAATTTAATGGGTAATAATATAATAGTGTAGAACTTTTATTTTAAACAATGCATTATTGGAGAATAATAGTCGCAATGTAATAAAAGATTAAATTCTAGTGATTTAAATAATGGGTCCATCAGCCTTAAAATGCACGCTATAAATTAAGTTATATAGATCTTAGAATTGTTTATTTGATAGGTACACATATAATTGTGTAAACTTTATTTTTAACAGTGCATTATTGGAAAATAATAGCACAAAGTATGAGTACACCGGTTTAAGTGGAAATTATCTTACATTATTAATTTTATGGGTAACATATAATGGTCTAAATTTATTTTTTAAATTGTAAGAGCTAATTTAGTTACATGCAAGTTTTGTACGCATGGTAGATTCTCTAATTTGTAAAATTATGATTATTTAAAAAAATATATATCCAATTATATAAATAGAAAAAAGAAGAAAAGGGAAAAATATAGCGAAAGAAGCGTCACGTACACCATACATATTGTTATAAGCATATATGTGTGAACTTTATTTTAAAATATGTATTATTAAAAATATAGTAGCAAAGTAATGAAGTACAGACAAAACCGGTTTAAAATGGAAATTATATCAGCGAGTTATTCAATTTTAATGGGTAACATATAATGGTGTAAATTTATTTTCAAAATTGGGAAGAGCTAATTTAGTTATCTATGAGTTGTAGATGTAAGATTCTCTGTTTTGTAAAGATTATGATTATTTAAAATATATATCCATTATATAAATGCAAAAGAAAAAAATAAGCAGAAAGAAAAGCGTACGTACACGTACAATGTACACACATATAACTGTGTTAAACTTTATTTTAAAATAAGGTGTATTATTTAAACATAATAGTACAAAGTAATGAATACACCAGTTTAAATGAAAAATTATCTTACATTATTTACATTAATTTAATGGGTAACAGATAATGGTGTACAATTTTTTTCAAAAATTGTAAGAGATAATTTAAGTTAACCCTCTAAGTTTGTATGGATGGTAGATTCTTTTGTTTGTAAAATATATTTATTAAAATATATATATCTATTATATAAATGGAAAAAAATAAAAAAAAGGAAAAAAGAATTGAAAGAAGAGGCGTACGCATGAATTATGATTAAATTTAAATATATATATATATTTCTATTAATATAATATGGAAAAAGAAGAAAAAATGAAAAAAAGAGAAGGAAAGAAGAATCGTACGTACTTAATATAATGGGAAAAAAGAAGAAAAAATGAAAAAAAAAGAGAAAAGGGAGGAGAAGAAGCGTACGTACTGTACGTACGTATATACTAGGGAGGAGGAGAGGTGGGGGCCCATAGTATTTGGTTTGGTTTATGTTAAGATCAATTTCATCTAACGTGTATAATATTGGACCCACCAATATAAGTGAAAATTAGGGTAGATGTTTGCTTTTTTCTTAGAAAATTTCTAGGATTTTCTCTAATTTATTGAGCGCCATCGTGGCGACTTGAAGCGTTTGAGGAAGTTTAATGACTTTAGTATATAATAGATAGTTCCTAAAAATAAATTGAAATTAAAGTAAGGCATTTTCTATTTTTAATTGAGTGGTTCATTGTATCTTTTTTCTGAAGAAATATCGACAAACTATAATAAATGTTTATTTCCCACCCTGCTAACCTTTCTTTATTGCTTCGTATATATGCATTTCGTTATGCATGTGAATCAACATAGAAAGTTCTTTGAAAAATGTTTAATGTATTTTGAATTTAGTGATCGAGTTCTAATTTTTGAGTCTAAATTGTCTTTTCAGGGATTTTAAATTGTACTTAATCTCGTATCGTGTTGTGTTTGGACTTTTCCTTTGATACTTATTTTATTATTCCCAATTTTATTCTATTTAATAACTCAATACTTTCATACGAACTCTTGATTATTTTATATTCTAATGTTTAATCATGTTGGTTTTTATACTTTTAATGTTTTTTTTTGGGTTTAAATGTATATTTTTAATCAAATTGCTTGTTTTATTTTTTTTTATGAATTCAGCCTTACTGAACTCGTTATAGTTGGATCCAGCTTGCTACCATTGGTCTCAGGATCATCTCGTCGACCTCCTATTAGTGAGCCTCTCCTGCATACATTGGACATGACGTGATGGGGGGCTTGGCGTTTAGAGATGAAGTAATTTCCTACTCCTTGCTGAAGAAGCGGAACATCTCCCTCTGCCAAACTCTATCAGTATTTGTCCTTTAGCACGCTATTAGGCTTAGGAACTTGTGGAAGTCAATGCACTGGTGCCGTCGGTGTCCATCGGGTTTAGAGTATGTCATTATGGTTCCAAGCTCCTTGGTGTTATTGAAACCTGGACTTTAGACGTACATATTTGAATTCATCCATGCATTTTCAAAGTGCTCATTTTGCTCAAATATTGTAGTTCTGAACGACCAAATTATCTAACTTTTAATAGTAAAATATGGGCAGTATAGATCTTGGGATTATGTATTAATTTACAATAACACAAGAAAGCAAATAGATTGGAGAAACAGTTTACATGTAAGCTTGAGAGTCATGAATCATTTAGCTATTGTTTTTTTTATATATTTTGTGTTAGCTAGAAAATAGGAAAGTTAGCTAAGAAAATAGAGAGGAGAGTGGATCCCAGAGGAGAGTGGAGGAATGGATGAAGTAACTTACATGCGTGATCAAATACGAATGGGGGTGAAGGTGGGGTTACCGGATTTATTTTTAAATTAAAATATTGGGTCCACCTAATTTAAAGAAAATCAATGTTTAGAATTTTTTTTCTTTTTAATTAGAATTTTCATGATTTATTTTTAAATTTATTAAGCGGCCACAATGACATCCTGAGAAGCGTCTGTAGAACGTCAATGTCAGCAGGCGTAGCTAGCTAGGTGGCACTGTGGGCCTGGACCACCTAAAAGCTTTGATTCAAGATTAAAACTATAGTATATGTCGCTAGTTAATATCATAAAAATTATATAGTGGATCCACCGCTTTTAATTGACCTATTACATATAGATGGACCGCGCCTTTACTCTAAATCCTATCTAAGCCACTGTGTCACGTGACTGTTTGGAACGGTTTGGTTGGGGAGTTTAATTATACTTTTAGGTGTATAATATAATATAATGTTTCCCGGCAAAATTATATTTTTATGATTAAATAAATTCAAAACTGAGTTTTTAATTGTATAAATTAAGACTTATTAGCGTGTAAGAGTAGGGAGGCACATACGTAGGAAGAGGTAGGGCACGCTCTCTTAAAAAGCCACCTGATTAACCCAAATGCCTAAAATTTAAATTAATGTTATTTTCCCAAAAGCTTCAAAGAAATTTACTTATATTGTTACAACAGTGGTAAGAAACTGCTCCAATATCGACGGAGGATTTTCTTTGATCTGATAGTTTGGCTTACAAAATGAAATTAACACTATAGTATTATTTTGAACACATCGAACTGTTGATTTTGATAAAAAAATGATTGGCTTACAAATAGAAAAGAGAATAGGAGGGGAGGGGCAGCAAAAGAGAAGGAGAGGAAGTGTGCGTACAGTGCGTCGGCATGCCACGGAAAGAGGCGAGGTGTGCTTGACCGTGAGTCTCAATAGATCAATCTAAACGTGGAAAGGAGGTGGATTTTGGGTTGTTTTTTTCTTGAGATAAATCTAATGGTGTAAAAATAATGGGTCACAATTTAAATGAGAAATCAATGGTCGGATGTTTTGCTTTTTTCTAGAAATTTCTAGGATTTTCTCTATTTTATTAGAACGCCACGTGACGGCTTGAGAGCGTTTGTAGGAAGTTTCATGGACTTTTAAGTATATAATAGATTATGAGAATGTCGAATAATACTCCTTCCGTTTCTAAATGTTTGACGCCGTTGATTTTTTAAACATGTTTTAACTGTTTCGTCTTATTTTTAAAAAATGAAGTAATTATTAATTCTTTTCTATCATTTGATTGATTGTTAATATATTTTTATGTTATACATATAGTTATACATATTTCACAAAAGTTTTTGGAATAAGACGATGGTAAAGATATTGCTAAAAAGTCAACGGTGTCAATATTAGAAATAGAGGGAGTATATATGTCATGTATGTATGTATGTATGTATGTATATATGTATGTATGTATGTATGTATGCATGTATTTTTTAAATAAGAAGAACATGTATCATAGTTATCATTTCTCAATGTGATTGTAACTACATTATATCAATGTATATATTACGCATATTGGCAGAATAATTAATGGCTGATCTTCACTTCTTGATCTGTTATGATAAAATAATGAGAAAAGAAGCCAAACATAAGTCGTTTTGACTTTTTTTTTTCAACTCCTTTAGTTTAACAAAGTTTAGTAAATCTACAATATAAATTAATTATTAAATTTAATATGAATATAATTTGATAATATGTTTTATTTTTATTAAAAATGTTACTATTTTTTCTACAAAGTTGATCAAGAACATAAATAATTTTAGCTAAGGAAAAATCAAAAAGGCTTATATACGAATTGGAGGGAACACTTGTTAACATGTAAAGTAATATTTAAAAATAACTTGATAAATATCCCGGAATCAAGAGGAAGCAATATATAACGATAGAAAATAGTTTTATTTTTTAAAAAAAACTATTTTAGAAGCATGAAGCAAAGTATTCGGAACTTCGAACTAGGGCTGTTCCTAACGCAGGAGTCAATTCCGACAAATCAACATCAGAATTAAGTAGTTGAAAGGGACAAATCATCATGGTCTCGCATGCCCTATACTACAATTATTAGGTCTAATTAAACATGATGATTATTCCAAATTGAACTAATCATTGCCTCAGCCCGGCCTGGCCCATCAGCCATGTTCAGGTCCATATCAAAACATATTTGGAAGAGCCCACAAACAGATGATAACATATGCCCATGCATGTTCTGCATTGCTACAGCAGAAAATTACCCTAGATCACCTGGTTTTCCCCAAGGTACAGAAAACACAACGCACAAATCGGGCCGTTTGATTTGGGATCAACGTGAGATATGGTCCACAACATGTCTGAACCAGCAGAGAGCATCTTTTGTTCACCAGTCAGTAGTTCTGTCCTTGCTGTACTTATCCTGTTGGTCCTTGCATGGTGTCTCTCCACAGCATCTTTGTGGGCAATCCATTATTAATTTGTTGGGTGTATGAATGTTTGGATTCATTAAAACTATCAAAAGTTTGTGTGAAACTCTGAACTCTAGTTGCATGCAGAAGTATCGCAAAAGTGCTTGCTCACAAAGTATAATTGGGTGTTCATGTACCTTGGGGATTCCTGTAGCAATGCTTGTATAGGAATCTTCAAGAGATATGTGCTTGCTGAATGTAGAGAGGATTTTGAATGGGTAACATTTCTCCAATAACAGTTAACATTGAACAGTTCAAAATGTACGAACATGGCATTGTGAACGACTTCATACTCCGTAACGGAGGTTGCTGCCGTCACAGAAGACACTCAACATGTGACGGGCCTGAGAAAATGGCTCCATTGAAGATTGGGCGTCACGATCGCTATGGCATTGGGTATTCCCCAAAAAAGAAAAATTATATATATACATTTGGAGAAAACTAACTTTAGTACCCTGAATTAGGCAAAATATATAAATTTGACCAAGGAGAGTATATATGAATTGCTCCAGTGTTTTCCTACAATTATGATATTAACATAATAATTGCATCCTTGGTGTGGTAACACTTTAAGTCCCTTTGGTTGTTTAACGAAAATATATAAAAAAAACTGGCTATGGTTTGTGAATCCTATAGAAAAATAACCTATGTAGTCATTTGGGACACATGATGGTGCACCCTTATGAAATTCATATGGATAGCAGTAAGACAAAGATATTATAGGAGGAGGAGAGTTAGCATGAAGGTCCAACACCTCAATAAAAACTTCTTCGAATCAAACGGCTGTTCCTTATGAACTTTTTCCTTTTATAATTTTTGTCTTTCACTTATTTTATGTTTTTTCTATGTTTCTACGTTTTCTTAATCTTACATCACAAAGGGGGGCATAGAATGCTAGCCTCTAGGCAAACGGTGACATGGGTACCAAAAACATAATCATCCACAGCAAGAAAAACTTTAAGCAAATTTCTGTATAAATATACCTGATATTCATGTAACCTCCACAAAATTTGCTGCTTTACAAAGTGATATGTAAGGCATTTTCACAGAGATTTCATAACTCCCATGAGGATGGATTCAACATGTGACTTGTGGCACAGAAATCCTGGGCGTGCATATGATTATGGTGACAGAGCTCCTGACTTTAGTGCATGGTCAGATGGGATTTAATGCGGGCTGTCGAACTGCTGCCATCCGCCATCGCACGCGCTCCAAGATCTATGCTGTTACAATCAAACAAGTGAAGCTGATAAAAAAAGAATGAAAAACTGCCTAGAAAATGGTTTTCTCAACCAAAGGCAAAATGAAAATGGCCCGAAAAATACTACTCCTAGCCTAAATGTTTACTAAGCAATGTCCTCCTATACCTGTCAAGATATATTAAGTATCTTTCAGATCATTTTTTAGGCCCCTTTGATCGTAGGACATGAAAAACAGAGGAATAGAAAAAACACAGAAATTCTGACAGGATACAATTGTAAAACAGAGCGATTGCAAACAAGCAGGAAAAACACAGGAACGGCCGTTTGATTGACCACAGGAAAAGCAGAAATCGATGAGAGAGATAGATTCAGAGGAAATGTTCCAAAGAGGTTAGACGCTCTTGCTACTTTCCTCCAAATATGCATAGGATTACCCAGTTACAATAGGAATTTTAAAGGATTGAAGTATGATTCAAATCCTTTGTTTCAAAGGGCCTTCATGGATTTTTTCCATAGGATTAAATTCCTCCCAAAATTTCTACATTTTTCCTCAAATAAATGGGCCCTTAGTTGTTTATTATTGCTCCAATGTGAGGAGAGCATGTAGAAGAAAAAGATATACTAGTAATTCAATGTGTGAGTAGTACTACTATATCTACTGTACTATCTTGTAATCGTCTTTTCCAGTGTATTTTCCGTGCAATTTGGTCCAAAATGTCAGAAGCAGTGATTGAGGCAGGCTTTCTCACAACGGTTCTGGATAAAACTCTGTTACGACTGAAAGTTAATCAGGCTGCATGCACCAACATGCCCATCAGTCTCAAGGAAAATCATAATACAGCCTAACAAACTAACAGATGCCACTCAGCCACTACTGTATAGATAATATATACTTATTTTTTTATCAACCTGCAAAAGGACAGCCAAAAAAAATCATAAATTAAACAAACGCATATTTAGCTGTCAATAGTTGCATAGTTAGTAAGCAGATAGTACATACTAGTAAGTAGCATCATTAGCTTCTCTATAATCATCAGGATGACACGGGCATTTGCACCTTCAGATTTGCATTTCCTTTTTTTTTTTTTACTTTTTTTGTTTCTGTTTGGGCTTATTTTGTGAACATCTGACCCTGCCCACTGGGAAAAAAAAACAATTGTTAGTTTTTTTAGCTCCAACTATGACACGGCAAAAATGGTCAAATTGCGAGACTATTTTGTCATCTTGCATTTTAGTATAAATGTTTTTCCTCAAAATAAATAGAAAAAAAATGCAATTCAAACAGGCCATGGTCTTGAGAAAATTCAGAGAAAGAAATATACTAGAAATCCGAGAAAAAAAGAAAAATAATTGGAGCCACTTTTTTGTAAACATATTTTTCTGTGCAGATTACTGAGACGGATTGATTCTTGAATTAACATGATAATTTAGAATCAGTGGTCTATCACAAACAATAGAAAAACCTTTTCTGAGGAATTGTTATTTATGATTATGAGCGTGAGTAAATAATCCATGGTAAAATATAAATAATAAAAAGCTTTAAAAGACACATGGCCCTCCAGTAAAACACCACGCCTCCTGCAAAAATCTGGAGAAAAAGCAAGGCTGTGTTTAGTTCAGGTAAAGTTTATATTTTGGTTGAAATTGGAGATGATGTTGATTGAAACATTGTGTGCGTATGACAGGTTTTAATGTGATAAAAGGACTGCAGTTTGGATCCAAACTTTGCCATCAACTAAACACAGCCTAACGGCAAAGCAAGGTAAATCCATCTCGAAATCATCGCTGATGAACAGGTAAAGTCATCACCTTTTTCCATGGGCTGCTGGCTGCTGTTCTCCATACACAAAACGCCATGCCTCTGTAAAACTTTTCAACACATTGCAGGTCGAGTTCAGAGGCTTCTTTCACCCCTCTCACTCCGAGAATTCAATGTCACTGTTGCATGCGCCTCTTGCCTCAGTACAGGTAGAGTGTAGCTACCCACACAGCCCTGCCTCACATTTTACACCTCCTCTACTCCCTCTTCTCTTCTCTTCCATAGCTCGGTGCAATTTATGTTCTTGGCAGTGTGACCACCTTGCTTGCTGCTCTCCGCTCCAAGAAGTAGGGGCTTGTTTGTGTTCTCTTTGATTCTCTTTTTTCCTTATCTTTGTTTTTCATACTTGATGTGTCCTGTCTGCTTCTTGGCTCGTGGCATGGGTGCTTTGCTTCTTGAGAAAGCTAAAACAATGTACTACTTAGTGTTCTTTGTTCATGTCTGACTAGTGGAAGGTTGGTGGTTCTTGATTTCTTTTTTCCTAGTTTTTTTTTTGCTTTGTTTATTGAGATTTGTTGGTTCCTGGCGCAAACAATTTCTGTCGTTTCATGGCCTGAAAATCTCGAAATGTTGATGCCTTCCTGTTCTTTGCTCAAGTTCCAAGGGCCACATCTTTTTTTAACTGAAAGATTTGTCTTTTCCCCCTTTTCATCGCATGAATTTGTTGAGCCCATCCCAACTGCTCCCACTAACCCTATTTTGTTTAATCTTTTTTCCCACTTCTGTGTTTGCAGGAGAGAAGAGATTGTGCTGTAGGGTTTCGGTTTAGTCATTCTTTTCGGGTAAATTGGATTTGAAGAGGACGCAATGCCGAAGATGTTTGGTTTTCTCTCGTCGACGGATAAGCCTTGGAAGGTGAAAACGCTTACTTTTTTCCTTTAGATTTGGGCCACGAAATTTGGGTCCTCTTCTTCATTCTGTCATATCCATTTGTTTTTCTTCCTAAACCTGGCTTAAGGTATTGGTTTCTTTGGTTATTGTTCATAGTTTTTTTTTCCTTTTCGATAACTGGTATTTTGTTCATTGGACATGGGTACAGAGCCATAATCCTGCATTTTGAGGAGATGGCTCAGTTAGTTTTCCTGATTAGATTTATAAATTTGGGCCATTTAGATGAATTTAATTGTTAGTACGAGGGATCGAGCTGTTATCTTAACAGAAGAGAGAGAGAGAATTTTTTTTTTTGGTAAGTTTTTCGTTGGTAGATTAGATTGAAATGTCCTAGATTGAGAAAAACTCGGTCTTTTTTTTCCTTTTGCGGAGTTTGAAAAAATAGGTGGTTTTTAAAACATTGACGAACTCCCCGCAAAATATCTGGAGAGATTTTTGGTAAACCTCACTCTGCATTTCTGCAGTGTTAGACATTTTGCTACCTGTAGATAATAGAGGTCAGTTTTTCTAGTTATCCATCCTTCTTTTCAATCACCTGTAAAATATTTTTAATGATTTCTACAAGGTTGTAAGGGTCATTTGCATGATCCTTTTCATGGCTCCGGAGTCCTGCTCGGACAAAGCGGTCCCAGTCACCCCAATGTAAGCTTTTTATGGGCCTGAAAGAATGTACATTTGCTTGTTTCTGGGTTCTGTTGGTATTTTGAAATTTTTGATGCAGTAGTTTTAAATGGTTATTAGTTTTTCACGTTTTTGTCCAGGGAGAAGACCAGTGACCACATCAGTGAGCGGCCGAGCTGGGACACCGTTGCTTGGCAGCTGCCTCATCTGATACTTTTGATCTCAATGGCCGCGCATTTTGAGAACTCCGAGAATGGCAGGTTGTCAACAGAAGGAAACAAGCCGATTTCTCCGTTTGATGTAAAACAACTTTTCTTAAAAATCTGATTTGTGCATCAGGAGAAAACAATACACAAGTGAGTTCTTCATCAATATCAGTTTCTGGTTCTGAATCCTTTGTTATGGCTGTCTGATTTGGTGTTTAAACAGCATGCAGCAGCCATGGTAGTAAGCAAAATGGTGGTCTTTGGTGGTAGATTCTGGCCACATTTGCTGGATGATACAAGGTAAATCAGTTTTAATGTTCTTAAAGGTCTTATCTGTTAAGTGTTGCATGTTATTTTGGGAGAAGTTCCATGATTGGTATTTTAATAATCCTCAGATACTGAGCTTAGACAGCTTACATGGATTCGGTGGCTCCCAAATCCGTGTATCACAAGTGGACATCGCTCCAAAGTTTCGATATCCATTGCAAAGGCCATAGCCTGGTATATTTTTGAAGTTCATTGTTCTCTTTATCTATTTTTAGGTATAATCATACATATTGTTCATAGAAAGTGTTATGTACCTTTGTAAAACCTTGTGTCGAAATATGCTACAAAATCATAGGCTGTGTTTAGTTTCACGCCAAAATTGGAAGTTTGAAGAAATTGGAACTATGTGACGGAAAAGTTGGAAGTTTGTGTGTGTAGGAAAGTTCAATGTGACAGAAAAGTTGGAAGTTTGAAGAAAAAAGTTGGAATCTAAACAGGGCCATAATGTAATTTATTTGCTATAATGAATGGGGGTATAATTTCTCCGCTGCATTCACTACCTTACAATAAATTGATTAGGAAGCAGCAGATACATGGTTGCTACTATTTTTATTATTCTCTTGTAGGTCTTTTCAACAAAACTGAGCCATATCTTGAGATATTTGGTATTCCTATGCTATTGTTGATGCCATAGTTTGACATGACATCAACCTCTATGTGACATGTCACATTGCTTACATGGCATAAAGTTTTTTGATTTTTAGTCTGCTCATCATCTGCTATTATTGTCAATGCATATCAATATCATATAGTACATCCTCCATTTTCTTGAATTAGTTAGACCGTAAAATCTAGGTAAAATGTTACCTGCAGTCTGCAGATGTTAAAACATGGTGCCACCAATAATAGCTATGTTGCTGCGTACATTAGTTATGTACTTGTATGCTGCTGTCTTTTTTTTTAGTTCAAAAAGCGTCAACAAAATGCAAAAATGAAAATCGATTTAAGAAACTACTTATGTTCATTTCAATGTAAATTTATTTTGTTGCTCAACCATTTTCGCAGAAAAAGGACGGAGCTCGTGTCTTCAAAGATTCCCCTCTCAAGCACATCGACCTTCACTGTGCTATTTTTTCGGGGCGCACAGTGGTAGGGAACCACTCTGCTGTTGCAGGCGCAGCACCAGCACCTCCTCAGCAGCCAACTCCAAGGCCCAACATCAATATCTCACAGCTGCTAGCTCAACAACAAAACATTGCGACTCCAGGAGTTTCAAGTGCAGGAAAAGGCAAGAGGCCAGCAGATGAAGCTGGCACTTCGGGGGGATCGGCTTCAAAGAAGAGTCGAAGTGACTCAGCCGGTGATGCCCTGCACCGGCTAGCTGATTTGCGAGTGGAGTCGATGGAGAGCTGTTCCCGGAAGGTGGAAGAGGACAGGGCTAGAAGTGCAGCAGCTTGCATCCAGTTGGTGGTAGCTGATGGACATAACCCAGGGAGTGATTTATTCTTTATGGCACTGGATGTATTTGAGCGTGCTTATTGGCGTCAATGGTTCATTGATTACTGCCCTACACCCGAGTCACGGTCCCATTACATAGTACAGACATGGCAAAAGCAATTTGGCGGAAAAGGAGCTGGTGGCCAAGGAGGTGGACAGCCTGGATACGAAGGAGGAACTGGGCAGCAGGGTTATGGTGTAGGAGCACCCCCGCCAACTGGCCAGCAGGGTTATGGTGGAGGAGTACCCGCGCCAACTTGTTCAGGAGGTCATACGGGGTTTGGAGGTTGGTACGGGGGTGGCCCTGGTGGAGGTGGGGGTCCTGGTAGCGTAGATGGTAATGGGTTCTATTGAGTTGCTCTTGCTTGGTCAGTTGCCTGGAGCTCACTGAGAGGAGGAGATTCATATGAGAGGCATAAAAAATAATGCTCACCATACTGTTTGCAGTAGGATTTTAGCATCTGCTTAACTGTTTTTTTCTTGTATGATTTGTACCCTCTTGTTGTATGATTTTTAGCATCTGCTTTACTCATTTCTAATGCTTGTAGTCTGAACTGGTACTTGTGGTATGTCACTGTGAAATTTTTTATGCAGTTAGTTTTTTTATTGAACACCATGCGCGCATTTTTTTACAAATAATGTTGTAATGGTTAATGTAAGCTATATATTTTTCTTGTTTCGAAGGAATCACACAATGAGCGACGGTTCATCGTGGACTTCGGATGGTACTGAAGGGCAATACACAAGCGATGAGGATGACGCTATTATTGCAATGATGCAAGATATTTTAGCTGCTCCTCCAAGAGCTCCTCGTCGTGTCCCAACCCAATTTGGAATAACTTGGATGCTGGAGACAATGGCGAATCCTGCACAGTGCCGTGCGATTTTCCGTTTAACGGAATATCAGATATACACTCTACATGGAATTTTGGAAAATGCCCCTTACAACCTACATGGGAGTAATGATGTAAGTTCTTTGGAGGCACTAGGAATCTTCTTGTTCACAATGGCAGGAAATAATTCTGCAAGGGAGTCGAACAATCGTTGGGTCCGGTCGAACTCGACGGTGTCTATCTATTTTCGAAGGGTTCTTAGCCAAATGGTTATGTTAGGGTCGAAAATACTCAAGCCAATTGATCCGAATTTTACGGACATCCCTCGTCGCCTACTACAAGATAGTCGTTTTGGACCATTCTAGTTTGCTGTAGGTGCTGTTGACGGCACACACATTCCGGTCACTGTTGGTGTGGATAGTGCCATAGAACACATGAATCGCCATGACGAGACAACAAAAAATGTCCTAACAATTGTTGGATTCGATGGTAGAGTTATATTTGCCGATGCCGGATGGCCAGGATCAGTGCATGACAATCGAGTCCTAAACGAAGCTATTGACTCTTATCCAGAGGAGTTTCCAAGACTACCTTTTCGTAAGTACTACATTTGTACACCATATAACACTTCATTAATTGTGCACTGCTAGTTTTCATGTATAACTTCCTTATTATTTTGTAGGAAAATATCTTCTTGTTGACTCCGGATATCCGAGTAGGATGGGCTTCCTGGCACCGTACCCACGTGTACGGTACCACAAGGATCAATTCAAGGGGCCACGCGCTCCACCGCCACAAGGAAGGGAAGAGAAGTTCAACTACATACATGCCAAGCTGCGTAATATAATTGAGAGGCAATTTGGAATTGTGAAAAAACAGTGGAAAATCTTAAAAGGCATACCGTACAACCCATACAAGAATGTCCAGAGCGACATAATATTGGCAGCGTTTTGTTTGCACAACTTCCGAATCGACAGCAAGCAAAATGACTTCCAGG
The DNA here is from genome assembly GCA_009805545.1 of Oryza longistaminata. Lineage (NCBI taxonomy): Eukaryota > Viridiplantae > Streptophyta > Magnoliopsida > Poales > Poaceae > Oryza > Oryza longistaminata. Next base: position 39,760,893 of record CM020180.1, read on the forward strand.
CCAATAACCCTCTGTATAATGGTAATCCTATAGCACCAATGGCACCCCCCTTCTCCAATATGTATTACGCCGGCAATAGCGCACAAGCGATGAACGCATATCGTGATGCCATTGCCAATTCGGTAGAGAACCTGTAGAAGTACATGAACTATCTCCTGTACAGTGTACGAGCTTTTTATTAGATGTACGATTTAATAAGAAATCCATTTCGTGATGGATATATGTATTATGTACTGCATTCAAGTCTTTGGACTGTGCCAACTTGTATTCAATAATTTTTTTCATTATGTTGCTCAAATTGCTATATTTTATTTTTCTAATAATTTTTTTCCCATATGTCAAATTGCAATATTTTTTTTTCATTTGTCGTCACTACTTTTAATAGAACGCTGTAACTACTATTTGACACAGCAAAAATATCTATCATCTTGCAAGTAGAAAAAAAAAAGACGCTACAGCTACCTAAGCCCAAATGAATGGCATCTGTGCAGTAGCAAACGGCGCCGTCTACTACTGTCTAACACCTGTCGCTGGACAGTCTCGACTGCATTTCACGATGGAGTAAATTATTCGGTGGACTACAGTGCTGCTTTCACCCAATCCTCTCAATCTCACGCTATCCAACGCGGCCTAACTGGTGTCGTCGTTGTGCACAGCAAGCAATGGCCACACCCCATAAGCCATCGCCATAGTGAGTGCTAGCACGAAAACAGGGTTTAATATGTATCGGTTATGTTATTTCTATCAGGGGTACCGATAAGACTGAAATTTCCAAAAAAATTCAATTCGAAGTAATTTGAAATTTGAACGAAAATTGGTCAAATCTGAATAAACTTTAGTAAATTCATGAAAGTTTGAAAAATCCAAAGAAATCGGGCGAAATAATTTTCTATCGGGGTGGCGTCCAATTGATCCTGAAATTTAATATTATTCCGGAATTTTGAAACCTCCACGACAATGCTACGGCCGCCGCACCTGTGAACGCCAACCGCAGCAACTCCGGAGGAACAAAATAAAGGTTGCGACATGTTGCCGGAGTAGTGGCAGTGTACAGTGACCTACTGTGTTCTAGCTAGTGTGTGTGTGCTGCAGGAAGAAGAAGATGCGATACTATTCTGAAGGAACCTGATATATATGGTGGTATTGGCCGCTTTGGTTTCTCTAGTGGACTACCTAGCTTTCTGAAAACCATCGCGCGATCGATGCAGATGCAGGAGTGTGTTTCTGTCTGAACTCTGAAGTTTGAACGGTTTTCAGAAATGTGTAAACCAGCAGGAGAGCGTACGTGCGCCGACTTCAGAATTGCAAAGCAGAATATATGCATGCATGGATCGCATTTTCACAATGATTTCCATTGTAGAATTGCTGGCCGACGGATTCTTTGCTAGGTATATATATCTGCAAAATATATATCTGCAGTCTGCTAGCTTTTTTAGCTCCTGGAAGAAATGTTTCGGACCGAATTATATTCTGAATCAGAACAAACTTAGTCTTCAGCAATATGTGGCACAAAGTACATTTACAATTGTAAATGTTTGTAAATGTGGTCTCAATTTTCGAGATTTGGAGGGGGAAAGAAGTCCCTTCAAATATTTTTAAGAAGAAATTGTAAGCATGTTGTCGAAACTATACACCCCTTACCACTACACTGTCGAGTGCGTCTCTGAAATGTTTAACTTTCAAACAGCTTGACGAAATTCCGTCAAAAGATAGCCTGTTTCGTCGGCTGCGTTGCGATTGGTTATGATATGATTATCCTCAGAGCCGTTTGGATGGATGGGTAGATGAGGGAAGGGGAGTACCTATTCCCATTTCTCCAACATATAGTTACCATATAATTACACTATAATTATAATAGTTTCATTTGATAGGCCACTATTTTATTATTATCACTATAGTCCGCTATTTTATTATTATCGCTTATATTTTTAGTAAACGTATGACACCGGTCTAGATTAATTAGATATGATTGATTGGATTAGAAGAAGATGAACAGTGTAGATTAATTCTACTACCTCTAAAGAGTACTCCCTCCGTCCTAAAAAAACTCAATTACTGAGTTTCCGTGTCTAACATTTGACCGTCCGTCTTATTTGAAAAAAATATGAAAAAATTTAAAAAGATAAGTCATGTGTAAAGTATTATTCATGTTTTATCATCTATCAATAATGAAAATACTAATCATAAAAAAATTTCATATAAAATAGACGGTTAAACGTTAGACACGGAAAACCAAGAATTGAGTCTTTTTTGGGACGGAGGGAGTAAAGACCAATGCAAAACACCTTGACATGAGACAGTGGGCGCCCCATGAGAAGGCTGAGGGGCCAATGAAATGTCCAAAATTAATCCTCAAGGAATCATGCAGCACAGCACAAGATGCAAAGAGCTAGCAAGCTAGCTAGCTCTGACATTCATTGACCTTCAGAGTATGCGAGAGCTATATCTCTGAAGAGTCATTTCAAGTTTCAGAGATGATTGAGCTAAGCCAAGGTAGGTTCATCCCTGCAACATCTCTATCCAAATATCCAGTGGCCCATCGATCGATCCATCCTGCACGCATACGTTGTGCTGCTCGACGAATCATTCTCTGTTCAATTACATCAGGTGATGAGTGCAGAATCATTCTCTGTTCTAGCCACGAGCAGAATCAAGACATCTCTCTCTCTCTGATCGATGGACAGTGCTGTCTCGGATATGCGATGCGATTGCTGCAGCATCAAATCATCAGGAAGCAACTAGATGAACAGATAAGCAGAACTGCAGAAGATAGATATAAAGCATCGTTCGATCGAGATGTGATCTTTCTCTGGATCCCGATTGGCGCGCACATTCATTCATGAATGCATGCATGATTATTCATATGCAGGTTCATGTCACCGGCTAGCCGTCATCTGAAAACCAGGCGCCATCAGATCGCGGCGTCGCAGTACGTGCACTGATCCACATCTGATTCGATCGGCGCCACGATCGAGGAGCAGGAAGATCTTTGGGGACAAGTATGGATTGATTGATCATAAGATTCCGATAAGGAAAACCCGAGTGCAGAGAACAAAATAAAGGTTGCGAGTTGTTGCCAGAGAGTGGCAGAAAGAAGGAGAAGAAGCCAAGAAGGAGAAGATGCGATTCGATCTGAAGCTGCATGCATTGCCGCGTTGGTTTCGCTAGTGGACACATTTGCTGCCGCCTTTCTGAAACCACCGTGGACTACCTAGCTTTCTGAAAACCACCGCGCGATCGATGCAGATGCAGGAGTGTGTTTCTGTCTGAACTCTGAAGTTTGAACGGTTTTCAGAAATATGTAAACCAGCAGGAGAGCATACGTGCGCCGACTTCAGAATTGCAAAGCCGTATATATGCATGGATCGCATTTTCACAATAATATCCATTGTAGAATTGATGGCCGACGGATTCTTTGCTAGGTATATATATCTGCAGACTGCAGTGCGTTCGCAAAAAATATATCTGCAGTCTGCTAGCTTGTTTATCTCCTGGAAGAAATGTTAATTTCGGTCCGAATTATATTCTGAATCAGAACAAACTTCAGTCTTCAGCAATATGTGGCACTAAGTACATTTACAATTGTAAATGTTTGTAAATGTGGTCTCAATTTTCGAGATTTGGAGGGGGAAAGAAGTCCCTTCAAATATTTTTAAGAAGAAATTGTAAGCATGTTGTCGAAACTATACACCCCTTACCACTGCACTATCGACTATCGAGTGCATCTCTGAAATGTTTAACTTTCAAACAGCTTGACGAAATTCCGTCAAAAGATAGCCTGTTTCGTCGGCTGCGTTGCGATTGGTTATGATATGATTATCCTCAGAGCCGTTTGGATGGATGGGTAGATTTCTCACAAGTCAAATCACGATTAGGTGTTATTCCGATTCGCTGATGCGATACATAAAAACAAGCTAGCATGGCCTGGAACAATTATCTAGTAGAATCCAGTGCACACGCGCAATCTCAATCGCCACACTTTTTCACGATCGACTTCAATTCAGTGTGCGCGTCGATTAGCAAACATGCATTTCATCTGCAGATTCTTCCAGCTATATTATGCGACAACTAAACTGATAATCTGACACAGCCATTGATCGATCAACTATAAATAGGGATGAAGAAACCATGCACACCACAACACACAAATCATCAACAAGCTCACAAAGCAATCAAGCAAGCAAGCCAGACAGAAGAAGCTTCTAGAACCTTCCAGAAGGTAGCTAGCTAATCGATCGATCGATCAATGGCGGAGATGGTGGCGAGGCTGGCGTCGGAGAGGGCGGTGGTGGTGTTCACCAAGAGCGGCTGCTGCATGTGCACCGCGGTGACGACGCTGCTCGGCGAGCTCGCCGTCAGCGCCGCCGTGCACGAGCTCGACAGGGACCCGCTCGGGAAGGAGATGGAGAGGGAGCTCGCCAGGAGGCTCTACGGCTCCGGCGGCCGCGGCGGGCCCGCCGTGCCGGCGGTGTTCATCGGCGGGAGCCTCGTCGGCGGCACCAGCAAGGTGATGGCCATGCACCTCAAGGGGGAGCTCGTGCCCTTGCTCAAGAGCGCCGGTGCACTGTGGCTTTGAAGACTGTGATTAGTTACTGATCTGAGTTAATTACTTGAAGAAAATTACCAAACTTGACTAAACTTATACTACTTATAAAGAGAAAAGAAGAGAGAGAGAGAGAGAATGTTAAAAAAAAATATTGCAGAGTTTTTATATGCATGCAAGTTTTGCCTTTTTTTTTTAATTATGAGAATGTACAGAATAATACTCCTTCCGTTTCTAAATGTTTGACGCCGTTGACTTTTTTAAACATGTTTAACTGTTCGTCTTATTTAAAAAAATGAAGTAATTATTAATTTTTTTTCTATCATTTGATTCATTGTTAGATATATTTTTATGTATACATATAGTTATACATATTTCACAAAAGTTTTTGAATAAGACGAATGGTCAAATATGTGCTAAAAAGTCAACGGTGTCAAATATTTAGAAATGGAGGGAGTATATATATGTATGTATGTATGTATGTATGTATGTATGTATGTATGTATGTATGTATGTATTTTTTAATAAAAGAACATGTATCAATAGTTATCATTTCTCAATGTGATGTACTACATTATATCAATGTATATATATACCGCATATTGCAGAATACAATTAATGGCTGATCTTCACTTCTTGATCTGTTATGATAAAATAATGAGAAAAGAAGCCAAACCATAAGTCGTTTGACTTTTTTTTTTCAAACTCCTTTAAGTTTAACAAAGTTTAGTAACATCTACAATACTAAATTAATTTTATTAAATTTAATATTGAATATATTTGATAATATGTTTATTTTTATTGAAAATATTTCTATTTTTCCTACAAAGTTGATCAAATCTAAATAATTTTGGCTAAGGAAAAAAATCAAACGGCTTATAATACGAAATGGAGGGAACACTTGTTAACATGTAAAGTAATATTTTAAAAACCTCGTCGGCGGCACCAGCAAGGTGATGGCCATGCACCTCAAGGGGGAGCTCGTGCCAATGCTCAAGAGTGCCGGTGCACTGTGGCTTTGAGATTACTGTGATTAGTTACTGATATGAGTTAATTACTTCAAGAAAATTACCATGGAAACCTATAGCTTAACTGAACTTTGTACTTAGAAGAGAGGAGAGAGAGAGAGAGAGAGTACCAAAATTATTGCATAGTTGCAAGTTTTGCCTTTTTAGGAGAATACACATGTATGTATATAGTTCCTTCTTTTTTAATAAAAAAAATGTATCAATAGTTAATACTTCTCACTGCGATTGTACACTATGTATATATCAATGTACTATATATATATATATAACATATTGCAGCATATAGGGTCAATTAATGGCTAACATTTACTTTTTTTAGAAAAAATGGATCACCGTGGGCAAACTGCACACCTAAAGATATGAGGATATATCCAACAACCTGGGTAGGTACTGAATCTAGGCCGTCCAACATAATAGAATTGACGGCTGAGATCTTTGAGTACCTCTAGGTGCCATATGATTTCTGCAATGGTACCGGCCAAAAAAGGAGTGGAAGGGTAAAAATATATTTTCGCGTTTGAATGAGGGTGAGAAAATATATGTTCGGGTGTGGGAGGCAGCGATGCGGGCAAAGCTCGCTAGCAAACCTCTGACTCCAACACCACCCTTCCTCCAAGCTAGTCGATCGGGTACAGTCTCACTGTTGATTTCTGCACCCCTCGCTGCCCTTCCCCAACCTCGCCGGCCAAATCCAAAGCCACCCTTCCTCCCAAGCTCTCAACATGAACCAGGAGCAGCCCTTCCCCCAAGCTCGTTGGATCCTGGTTCACCAAACAACCTTCGTCTCCTGTGCCGCCCTCTCACTAGATAGACTCGGGCTCACTAAGGACCTTTGCCTCTCACATTAGCCTCTCACCGGTCATATTTTGGCTTGCCGACGACCTCCTCCTACCTTGTTGCCCTTCTCCCCAACCTGTGGCATCAAGGAGGTAGGAGCACATGTGCAGTGGATGAGATGGGGTACCCTCAATGAGCTCGGGGCAGGGAAGTGACGTAGTATCCATCGTACCCCTATAGAATGAACAACTTGATTTTGTTTGGTACCTGATAGTACCAGTACCTGGAGGTACCGCTTGGTGAACCATAAAACTCTCTAAATATATATATTGAGTTTTGTTCCGGTCCAGCAGGTGGTACCCCGATGTATTGGTACCACCAGGTACCAAACGAAATCCGTCCGTTCAATCAACAGGGATACGATCGGGATCGGGTGCCCTCCTTCGTGCGCGGCTTGACTCCACTCAGGAAGGAGACGAATGTCGAATTAATAGACGCCACCATCGCATAGGCGGAGACTGAAACGGGGTTTTCACTCTAGTCCCAATGCGACATGGAGCAAGATAGTATGGCAACGCCTCCAGGGCGGAGGGAGATGATGCCCGAGGACATCACCGTCGTTGAGCCAAGCAAAGCTTTTGCCCAGCATTACACCATAGCCAATTCGCCAAGGTCTGCATCATCACCAGTCTGCCCAAACATGCTAGCCAACAGTGTAGCCGTGAGTAAGGCCACGTTCGATAGCGAGAGATCGAGGGGATTTGGTGAATTGTGCACTGTTCAGCAACTGTACATGTCTGAATAATTTACTGCATATTAAATGGTGTTGGTGACTAACGTGGCACCCGTACAAACGGCACAGACGGCATTTGGATGGATCGATTCGTCGGCCCATCCGTCCCCAACCCACCACCAGCGCAAGCAGCCGTGCTCGCTCTCTCTCTCTCTCCCATCGATCCCCTTCTTCCTTCGCCAAATTTTCTCAGTCGTCGACGGCTCCACGCGTGGTCGCCGTGGCTGGAATCGTTGTGCCCTACTGCTGAGCCTCGTCCGGTGGTCGTCGTGGTCAGCCTGAGGCTGTTAGGCACGCGGAGAAATCGACCACTCGTCACGGGAGCTGCTGAAAAGGCGAATCGAGGCCGGAGAAAGGGGATTCTCTGGCGGAGCTGCCATCGAGCCAGGTTTATTTTTATTAAAAATGTTACTATTTTTTCTACAAAGTTGATCAAACATAAATAATTTTAGCTAAGGAAAAAAATCAAACGGCTTATAATACGAATCGGAGGGAACACTTGTTAACATGTAAAGTAATATTTTAAAAATAAACTTGATAAATATCCCGGAACAAGAGGAAGCAATATATACGATAGAAAATAGTTTATTTTTTTAAAAAAATACTATTTTAGAAGCATGAAGCAAATAATTCGGACACTTCGAACTAGCTGTTCCTAACGAGAAGTCAATTCCGACAAATCAACTCCAGATTAAGAGTTGAAAGGGACAATCATCATTGCTCGACATGCCCTACAATCATTAGGTCCTAATTAAACATGAGATTATTCCAAATTGAACCTAATCATTGCCTCAGCCCGGCCTGGCCCATCAGCCATGTTCAGGTCCATATTTGAAGAGCCCACAAACATGATGATACATATGCCCATGCATTTCTGCATTGCCCTAGCAGAAAATTCACCTAGATCACCTGGTTTCCCAAGGAGAAAACACAATGAGACAAAATGGGCCGTTTGATTTGGGATCAACGGTGAGATATGGTCCACCACATGTCTGACCAAGCAAAGAGAGCATCTTTGTCACCAGTAGTAGTTCTGTTCCTTGCTGTACTTATCCCTGTTGGTCCTTGCATTGTGTCTCTCACAGCATCTTTTGTGGGCATCCATTTAATTTGTTGGGTGATGGATGTTGGATTCATTAAAACTATCAAGTTTGTGTGAAACTCCGAAACTTCTAGTTGCATGCAGAAGTATGCCAAAAAGTGCTTGGTTTCACATGGCTGTGTTTAGTTGAGGGGAAAGTTTGGATTTTGGTTAAAATTGAAGATGATGTGACTGAAAAGTTGTGTGTGTATGACAGGTTGATGTGATGGAAAAGGATTGAAGTTTGGATCTAAATTTTGGATCTAAACACAGCCAAAGTATAATTGGGTGTCATGTACTTGGGGATTCCTGTAGCATGCTTGTATAGGAATCATTCAAGAGATATGTGCTTGCTGAATGTAGAGAGATTTTGAATGGTAACATTTCTCCAATACAGTTAACATTGACAGTTCAAAATGTACAGAACATGGCATTGTGAACGACTCATCCGTAACGGAGGTTTGCTGCCCGTCACAGAGACACTCACATGTGACGGGCCGAGAAATGCTCCATTGAAGATTGGGCGTCACGATCGCTATGGCATTGTATTCCTAAAAAAAGAAAATATTATATAATATTTGGAGAACTAACTTTAGTACCCTGAATAGCAAATATATAAATTTGACCAGAGAGTATATATGATTGCTCAGTGTTTCCTACAATTATGATATTAACATAATAATGCATCCTTGGGTGTGGTTACACTTTAGTCCTTTGGTTTTTACGAAAAATATATAAAAAAACTGTATGGTTTGAATCCTATAGAAAAATAACCTATGTACTCATTTGGGACACATGATTGGTGCACCCTTATGAAATTCATATGAAATAGCATAAGACAAAGATATTATAGAGAGGAGAGTTAGCATGAAGGTCCAACAACCTCATAAAAACTTCCCTTCGAATAAACGGCTGTTCTTATAACTTTTTTCTTTTATAATTCTTTGTCTTTCACTTATTTTATGTTTTTTTCCATGTTTCTACGTTTTCTTAATCTTACATCGCAAAGGGGGCATAAGAATGCTAGCCTCTAGCAAACGGTAGACATGGGTACCAAAAACATCATCATCCAACAGCAAGAAAAACTTTTAGCAATTTCTGTATAAATAACCTGATATTCCATGTAACCTCCACAAATTTGCTGCTTTACAAAGTGATATGTAAGGCATTTTTCTCACAGAGATTTCATACTACCATGAGGATGGATTCACATGTGACTTGTGGCACAGAAGATCCTGGGCGTGCATATGATTATGGTACAGCTCCTGACTTAGTGCATGGTCAGATGGGATTTAATGCGGCTGTCGGAACCTGCTGCCATCGCCCATCGCTACGCTCCAAGATCTATGCTGTACATCAAACCAAGTGAAGCTGAGTAAAAAAAAGAAATGAAAAATACTCCTAGAAAATGGTTTCTCAACAAAGGCAAATGAAAATGGCCCAAAAAATACTACTCCTAGCCTAATTTTACTAAGCAATGTCCTCCTATACCTGTCAAGATATTATTAGTATCTTTCAGATCATTTTTAGTGTTTATTATTGCTCCAATGTGAGGAGAGCATAGTAGAAAGAAAAAGATATACTAGTAATTCAATGTGTGAGTAGTACTACTGTACTACTGTACTACTGTATGCGTCTTTCCAGTGTATTTTCCGTGCAATTTGGTCCAAAATGTCAGAAGCAGTGATTGAGGCAGGCTTTCTCACAACGGGTTCTGTAAAGACTGAAAGTAATCAGGCATGCATGCACCACATGCCCATGTCTCAAGGAAAATCATAATACAGCCTAAAAATAACAGATGCCACTAGCCACTACTGTATAGATATATATACTTATTTTTTTTATCAACCTCAAAAGGACAGCCAAAAAAAATCATAAATTAAAAAAACCATATTTACTGGGTCAATAGTTGCATAGTAGTAGCAGATAGTACTACTAGTAGTAGCATCATTAGCTTCTCTATAATCATCAAGGATGACAAGGAGCATTTGCACCTTCAGATTTGCATTTCTTTTTTTTTTTTTACTTTTTTTTGTTTCTGTTGGGCTTATTTTGTGAACATCTGACCCTAGCCCACTGGGAAAAAAAAACAATTGTTAGTTTTTTAGCTCCAACTATGACACGGCAAAAATGGTTCAATTGCGAGACTATTTTGTCATCTGCATTTTAGTATAAATGTTTTATCCTCAAATAAATAGAAAAAAAATGCAATTCAACAGGCCCATGGTCTTGAGAAAATTCAGAGAAAGAATATACCAGAAATCCGAGAAAAAAAGAAAAATAATTGGAGCACCTTTTTTGGAACATATTTCTGTGCAGATTACTGAGACGGATTGATTACTTGATTAACATGATAAATTTAGAATCAGTGGTCTACACAATACAATAGAAAAACTTTTCTGAGGAATTGTATATTTATGATTATGAGCGTGGAGTAAATAATCCATGGTAAAATATAAAATAATTAAAAAGCTTAAAAGACACATGGCCTCCAGTGAAACACCACGCCTCCTGCAAAAATCTGGAGAAAAAGCAAGGCTGTGTTTAGTTCAGCGTAAAGTTTAGATTTTGATTGAAATTAGAGATGATGTGACTGAAAAGTTGTGTGTGTATGACAGGTTGATGTGATGAAAAAGGACTGAAGTTTAGATCAAACTTTGCCATCAACAAAATACAGCCTAAACTGCAAAGCAAAGGTAAATCCATCTCGTAATTCATGCATGATGAACAGAGTAAAGTGAATCACCTTTTCCATGGCTGCTGCTGCTGTTCTCATCACACAAAACGCCATGCCTCCTGTAAAACTTTTCACACAGTTGCAGGTCGAGTTCAGAGGCTTCTTTCACCCCTCTCACTCCGAGAAGTCAATGTCACTGTTGCTGCCGCCTCTTGCCTCAGTACAGTAGAGTGTAGCTACCACACTACCCTGCCTCACATTTACACCTCCTCCTCTAGCTCCCTCTTCTCTTCTCTTCCATAGCTGGTGCAATTTATGTTCTTGGCAGTGTGACCGCTCTTGCTTGCTGCTGCTCCGATCCAAGAAGTAGGGCTTGTTTGTGTTCTCTTTGATTCTTCTTTTTTCTTATCTTTGTTTTTCATACTTTGATGTGTCTGTCTGCTTCTTTGGCTCGTGGCAATGGTGCTTTGCTTCTTGAGAAGCTAAAACAAATGTACTACTAGTGTTCTTGTTCATGGTCTGACTAGTGGGAAGGTGGTGTTCTTGATTTCTTTTTTCCAGGTTATTTTTTTGCTTTGTTTATTGAGATTTGTTGGTTCCCTGGGCGCAACATTTCTGTCGTTTCATGGCCTGAAAATCTTCGAAATGTTTGATGCCTTCCTGTTCTTGCTCAAGTTCCAAAGGCCACCATCTTTTTTTAACTGAAAGATTTGTCTTTTCCCCCTTTTCATCGACATGATTTGTTGAGCCCAATCCCAACTGCTCCACTAACCCTATTTGTTTAAACTTTTTTCCCCACTTCTGTGTTTGCAGGAGAGAAGAGATTGTGCTAGTAGGGTTCGGTTTAGTCATTCCTTTTCGGGTAAATTGGATTTGAAGAGGACGCAATGCCGAAGATGTTTGGTTTCTCTCGTCGACGGATGAAGCTTGGAAGGTGAAAACCTACTTTTTTCCTTCGATTTGGCCCAGAAATTTGGTCCCTCTTCTTTATCTGCTCATATCCATTTGTTTTCTTCCTAAACCTGGCTAGGTATTGGTTTCTTTGGTTATTGTTCATAGTTTTTTTTTCCTTTTCGATAATGGTTTTTGTTCATGGGACATGGGTACAGACTACAGAGCCATATCCTGCATTTGAGGAGATGGCTCAGTTAGTTTTCCTGATTCGATTTATAAATTTGGCCATTTAGATGATTTAATTCGTTATGTACGAAAGGGATCGAGCTTGTTATCTTAACAGAAGAGAGAGAGAGAATTTTTTTTTTGGGTAAGTTTTCGTTGGTAGATATGAGATTGAAATGCCTAGATTGAGAAAACTCGGTCTTTTTTCCTTTTGCGGAGTTGAAAAATAGGTGGTTTTAAAACTGACGAACTCCCCTGCAAATATCTGAGAGATTTTGGTAAACCTTACTCTGCATTTCTGCAGTGTTAGACATTTTGCTACTGTAGATAATAAGTCAGTTTTTCCTAGTTATTCATCCTTCTGTTTCAATCACCTGTAAAAATGTTTTTATGATTTCTACAGGTTGAAGGGTCATTTGCATGATCCTTTTCATGGCTCCCGGAGTCCTGCTCGGACAAAGCGGTCCAGTCACCCCAATGTAAGCTTTTATGGCCTGAAAGAAATGTACATTTTGCCTTGTTTCTGGTTCTGTTGTATTTTGAATTTTTGATGCAGTAGTATTTAAATGGTTATTAGTTTTCACGTTTTGTCCAGGGAGAAGACCAAGTGACCACATCAGTGAGCGGCCGAGCTGACGACCTTGCTTGGCGCTGCTCATCTGATACTTTTGATCTCAATGGCCGCGCATTTGAGAACTCCGAGAATTGGGCAGTGTTGTCAACAGAAGGGGACAAGCCGATTCCTCGTTTTGATGTAAACAACTTTCTTAAAACTCTGATTTGTGCATCAGGAGAAAAACAAATACAGTGATGTTCTCATCAATAATCAGTTTCTGTTCTGAATCCTTTGTATCGCTTTCGTCTGATTTGTGTTTAAACAGCATGCAGCAGCCATGGTAGGAAGCAAAATGGTGGTCTTTGGTGGAGATTCTGGCCATCATTTGCTGGATGATACAAAGGTAATCAGTTTTATGTTTCTTAAGGTTCTTATCTGTTAATGTTGCATGTTAATTTTGGGAGAAGTTCATGATCTGGTATTTTATATATCCTTCAGATACTGAGCTTAGACAAGCTTACATGGGATTCGGTGGCTCCCAAAATCCGTGTATCACAAGGTGGACATGCTCCAAAGTTTCGACCATGCAAAGGCCATAGCCTGGTATAATTTTTGAAGTTCATTGTTCTCTCATTAGTCACTACTCATGTCCTTGCATTGATTTATAATCAGGATTGTCAGTTGATGTATGACCTATTGTTCTGATTTTACTGGAATTCAATTCTCATAGCCTCCTTGTCAAAGTAGTAGACGTATTCTAACTATGACACAAAGTACTTACTTTTTGAAATTTTAGGTTCCATGGGGGAAGAATGTCATTCTTGTTGGAGGGAAAACAGATCCACCTTCTGACAGGATATCAGGTTAGACAGCACCATTGGATTCTCAAAAGCATGTGAATTTTCTTTTGGTCAGCTGCTTTACTTTCCAATTTGCAGTAGAAATATTTGTAACTTCATTTCTTTTATTGCAGTCTGGTCATTCAATACTGAAACCGATCTCTGGTCATATATAGAAGTCAAGGGTGATATCCCGGTAAGGTGGTGCTTATTTCAGGATTGATATATACACTGCTTAATTTTCATGCAAAATGATAAGAAATTGTCCCCTGATTACTTATGTCAGGTGGCTCGAAGTGGCCATACAGTGATTAGAGCAGGTCCTGTTTTAATTCTCTTTGGAGGTGAGGATGGAAAGGGGAAGAAATTACATGACCTTCATATGTTTGACCTGAAGTCTTCAACATGGCTTCCTTTGAATTATAAGTGAGTCATCCTTGTCTAGAAGTAGAACTCAGAAATCTGCATATCAGTAGAGACTAAAGTAGCTAAAGAAAGTTTTTTCGGTTGACCATTAGGCCTATTATCTGAAAATCAACACAATGCAGCAGTTCCTGCACTGTGGCACTGAATTTCCTCAATGTTCGAGTTATTCTTGTGCTTATCATTTTCTCTTATTGATTATAAGTCCACTGTTCTAGAGGTGCTGGACCTTCTCCAAGATCCAATCATGTGGCTGCTCTATATGATGATAGAATTCTATTGATCTTTGGAGGCCAATCAAAATCCAAAACACTCAATGATGTTCATGCTCTAGACTTCGAAACGGTAATTTCTATCGGGTTTCCTTGTAGGTTTTTCTTGTTGATGCGCTTACTGAAAAAACCATTCTTCTTGTTAGATGGTATGGTCGAGAGTGAAAACCCATGGCCATCATCCATCACCACGAGCGGGTTGCTGTGGAGCTCTCTGTGGCACTAAATGGTATATCGCAGGGGGTGGAAGCAAGAAAAAGCGTAAGTTTGAACATTATGTACTAATTCATGTACTAGTCTATAATATTAATATGACAGATGAATGGTTCAGCGAGTCCTAAAAAAAAAGATGGCTCGGTTTTGTTTCTGACCCAGAAGTATGCATTTACTGAAAGATTGCATCTTTTGCGACCGTGGCCCATGGTTCATTTTAATGAAAAGTTCTCTTTCTCTCAGGTCATCCAGAAACTTGGGTTTTTGACGTTCTGGAATCCAAGTGGTCTGTTTGTGTAGTACCTCCTAGTTCCTCAATTACCACAAAGAAAGTAAGTTAAATTCATTCTTGACGTAGTTCCATGTAAGTGATCCACGACTCCACGAGTAGTGCAATCTTACAGTAAGACTACAAGGTGGATATTGTGTACTTAAGGAACAGCTTCCCTGAGAATTTAGATAAATAAATACTAGGTTCGCTTGAAATTTATGATGGCTATTGTCTAGAGTTGAAGGCAGAAGTCACTAGGTAAACAAAGATAACTATAGTTCTTTTACATCTAATTTATACTGAAAATAGTGAAAAAGAAGACTGTCTTCTAACTTCTTTGGTGATTATGGAGCAGAAATAAGAGAAATCAAGTCGTATTCAAAATCATGTTTATTTCTGTGTTATTATTTTTGCTCTGTTGCTGAATGATTGATGATGCAACTCATGGCAGGGATTCAGCATGGTTCCGTTGTACTACAGGGACAAGATTGTTCTTGTTGCTTTCGGAGGAAACAAAAAGGAACCATCTGATAAGGTGAAAGAGCTGAACTTTCCAACCAAAATAACAACAATTCTTGGTGTCTGGACTTCATTTTCTGAAATGATAATTCTCTTCTTATTCATATTTGGCGGAAGTGCATTTGAAACATTTATATAACCAGGTTCACCAGTCCTTAACCAAATTTTTTTTGCACTTTTGAAGGTCGAAGTACTAGTGGTACTGCAAAACGAGCACTGCTTCAGCTGGCGGTCTGCCCCTGATGTAGAACCTTTACTGTATGAGGACTCACCTCCAAGCTCAAAGGAACTTTCTGATCACCTGAACAACAATTGTGCTCCTCTGTACTCTACTGGATCTGTAGCAAGGCATAGCCTTGCCACCACTGTGGAGAGCTCATCCGGGCGGAAATCACTCCCTGATTCGCTGCTACAGCAACCTAATCTTGGCAGTTCATCGCTCCGCAGACAGTTCCGTCAGGAGGAGGAATGCAGCCTAGCCCACAAACTGCAGAAACCAATTGATGATGACAGATACAAGGATGTTGATGACTGTTCCGAGCTACCCTCGGTCACAAATCAAAAGCAGCGCAACGATATATATCAGTCTCCAGACGCTGATGCTAAAGCGAAGAGGGTGGGCAGAAGTTCATCGGACATTAACCATCAGTATGATACCAAAATAGCAAACCTGATCAGGAGGAACATGGCACTGGAGGAGCAACTTTCAGCGGCAATGGCAAGCAAAGATGAAGCGGAGAAGAACCTCTCTTTGGTCATCGACAGCAAGGAGGAGCTAGAGAAGAGGTTGTCGGAGAAGGACAGGGAGGTCGAGACGCTGAAGGAGAAGGTGACAGGATTAGAGCTCGCGCAAGAAGAGTCAAACAGCCTCTCGAACACCGTCCATGCTGACAATGTGCGCCTCGAACGGGAGGTGGCGTTCTTGAAGGCTGTCATGGATGAAACCCAGAAGGCAAGATAGATAACCTTCCTATCGTCTCTTCATCAGCCGCTTTATATGTCACCGTACTGACTGAGTTTTGCTCATTCACAGGAGCTGCACTCTACTCGCGGAGTTTTAGCAGGAGAACGCGCGAGGGCCTTCCAGCTCCAGGTAAATGGTCAAAGTGTTCAACCTTTCAGGTTCTTTCTTTTCTGGTTAATACAAGATTGATAGCATGAGTTACCCCATCTCTCATGGCCTGTCAATAACTCAATATATGTGCCATGTTCCCCTGTTTGATTTAGATTATTGAGCAGATTATTGCCGTGAATTATTTGATTTGATTATAGAGATAAATTAAATAAATAGCATAAAATATGCAGTAGAAGAAAGTTTTTTGAGAAAACATATTTTCCGAAGCTGGAGCAAATAATCAATTTCAATAATTTGTGTTGCATCTGTGACTGTCCATGTAACTGACTTTGTTGATATTGCTTTGCCAGGTTGAAGTGTTCCATCTGAAGCAAAGGCTGCAAACAATGGAAGGAAGATCCCCAACACCAAGGAAACCTCAGGAAACTTGGGTTTTTGACGTTCTGGAATCCAAGTGGTCTGTTTGTGTAGTACCTCCTAGTTCCTCAATTACCACAAAGAAAGTAAGTTAAATTCATTCTTGACGTAGTTCCATGTAAGTGATCCACGACTCCACGAGTAGTGCAATCTTACAGTAAGACTACAAGGTGGATATTGTGTACTTAAGGAACAGCTTCCCTGAGAATTTAGATAAATAAATATTAGGTTCGCTTGAAATTTATGATGGCTATTGTCTAGAGTTGAAGGCAGAAGTCACTAGGTAAACAAAGATAACTATAGTTCTTTTACATCTAATTTATACTGAAAATAGTGAAAAAGAAGACTGTCTTCTAACTTCTTTGGTGATTATGGAGCAGAAATAAGAGAAATCAAGTCGTATTCAAAATCATGTTTATTTCTGTGTTATTATTTTTGCTCTGTTGCTGAATGATTGACGATGCAACTCATGGCAGGGATTCAGCATGGTTCCGTTGTACTACAGGGACAAGATTGTTCTTGTTGCTTTCGGAGGAAACAAAAAGGAACCATCTGATAAGGTGAAGGAGCTGAACTTTCCAACCAAAATAACAACAATTCTTGGTGTCTGGACTTCATTTTCTGAAATGATAATTCTCTTCTTATTCATATTTGGCGGAAGTGCATTTGAAACATTTATATAACCAGGTTCACCAGTCCTTAACCAAATTTTTTTTTGCACTTTTGAAGGTCGAAGTACTAGTGGTACTGCAAAACGAGCACTGCTTCAGCTGGCGGTCTGCCCCTGATGTAGAACCTTTACTGTATGAGGACTCACCTCCAAGCTCAAAGGAACTTTCTGATCACCTGAACAACAATTGTGCTCCTCTGTACTCTACTGGATCTGTAGCAAGGCATAGCCTTGCCACCACTGTGGAGAGCTCATCCGGGCGGAAATCACTCCCTGATTCGCTGCTACAGCAACCTAATCTTGGCAGTTCATCGCTCCGCAGACAGTTCCGTCAGGAGGAGGAATGCAGCCTAGCCCACAAACTGCAGAAACCAATTGATGATGACAGATACAAGGATGTTGATGACTGTTCCGAGCTACCCTCGGTCACAAATCAAAAGCAGCGGAACGATATATATCAGTCTCCAGACGCTGATGCTAAAGCGAAGAGGGTGGGCAGAAGTTCATCGGACATTAACCATCAGTATGACACCAAAATAGCAAACCTGATCAGGAGGAACATGGCACTGGAGGAGCAACTTTCAGTGGCAATGGCAAGCAAAGATGAAGCAGAGAAGAACCTCTCTTTGGTCATCGACAGCAAGGAAGAGCTAGAGAAGAGGTTGTCGGAGAAGGACAGGGAGGTCGAGACACTGAAGGAGAAGGTGACAGGATTAGAGCTGGCGCAAGAGGAGTCAAACAGCCTCTCAAACACCGTCCATGCTGACAATGTGCGCCTCGAACGCGAGGTGGCGTTCTTGAAGGCTGTCATGGATGAAACCCAGAAGGCAATATAGATAACCTTCCTATCGTCTCTTCATCGGCCACTTTATACATCACCGTACTGACTGAGTTTTGCTCATTCACAGGAGCTGCACTCTACTCGCGGAGTTTTAGCGGGAGAACGCGCAAGGGCCTTCCAGCTCCAGGTAAATGGTGAAAGTAAACCTTTCAGGTTCTTTTTTTTTTCTGGTTAATAAAAGATTGACAACATGAGTTACCCCATCTCTCATGGCCTGTCAATAACTCAATATATGTGCCATGTTGCCCTGTTTGATTTAGATTATTGAACAGATTATTGCCATGAATTATTGATTTGATTATAGAGATAAATTAAACAAATAGCATAAATAAGTGGTCTAAGCAATGCGGTAGAAGAAAGTTTTTTGAGAAAACATATTTTCCGAAGCTGGAGCAAATAATCTATTTCAAGAACTTGTGTTGCAACTGTGACTGTCTATGTAACTAACTTTGGGTGTGAAGTTCTTTGGGTGTAAAGTTTTCGAAGTATACGGACGCACATTTGAAGTATTAAACGTAGACTAATAACAAAACAAATTACAGATTCTGCCTGTAAACTGCAAGACAAATTTATTAAGCCTAATTAATCCGTCATTAGCAAATGTTTACTGTAGCATCACATTGTCAAATCATGGTGTAATTAGGCTCAAAAGATTCGTCTCGCAATTTACATGCAAAATGTGCAATTGGTTTTTTTTGTCCACATGTAATGCTCCATGCATGTGTCCAAACATTTGATGTGATATTTTTGGCCAAAATTTTTTGGGATCTAACAAGGCCTTTGTTGATATTGCTTTGCCAGGTTGAAGTGTTCCATCTGAAGCAAAGGCTGCAAACAATGGAAGGAAGATCCCCAACACCAAGGAAACCTCAGAATCTGTAGGATGCAGACTGCACAAGCCAAGTGTACAGTTGCCATGAGTTTGTTGTATCCTCTGTTGTAAATTAATTCCTGAGCCTATTTTTCCATGGAGACATGTTATGTAACCATAAGTTTTGGTCCATCCATGAAGAATGTTTATGTGACAATACCTGAGCTCTGAGTTTGTAACTCAGCAGAAGATGTTAATTATTAAAGACCTAAATGGATACTCTCATCTATGTTCATCTACCAGACTTGGAAGGAAATTAAATTCATTTTCGCAGGGTACAGTTTGTTGTGGAATGTGATTTTAGTTAGTAGATGAGGTGCTAGCAACACAAAAGTGCAAAACCAAGCTGCTTCAATTTTTTTTTGAAAAATAATACATGAAATAAATATTGTGTTGCATGACCAAATTTTCTTCCTACAAAGGTGTAAACAAAAGTCAGAGAAATTTGTATTGACATATCTGGTCCCTGTACAGACACTTAGCAAGTCTGACATGTGGGGCCCACCATAATGGACGTTGCCTACGGTGGTGCACGAATCTCAAAGCAGAGAGCCAACTAGCTAACCTGATGCTTGTGTGCTCAAATCAATTCTATCCCCAGCTGCTGCTGCTCCTCTTCTCATCGCCACGCTACCTCTCAATGGAGGCCTTCCTCGCCGGCTTCCGGGCGCCGCGGCCCCGGGTCTCCGCCGCCGCCGCCGCCTCCCGGAGCCTCCCTCCCAACACCTCCTTCTTCTCCGGCGGAAGGCGGCGCAGCAGGCTTCTTTCCTCATCGGTGGTCTGCATGGCGGTAAGCAGCAAGTCACCCCAGTAGCAGTTCTTGTTGGTTCCCCAGTAGCAGTTCTTGTTGGTTTTTACCCGTTAAGATTTGCACCTTTCTTACCTGAAATGGAGGATAGTGTGATGGAAGAGAACTTATGAGTGTTCTTCTAATCTTTTCTGCTTTGTCACTTGTAGGAGCCCTATCTCATAGCAAAGTTGGATTCTGCAGAGAAGGCTTGGAAGGAAATGTCGGTATGGCTCTCTGTTCAATCCCCAGCTTTCTTTTTTTTTTTTTTTTTTTTGAATAATAATAAATTTTTGGATATATAAATGACCCAATGTATTTGTATGCTCCTTTTTTGAAGTTATTAAATGGTGGAGAATTACTTTTAGAATTAAGTTCGGTCCCCCCTTGAAACTACTATACTGATGATGTCATGCTTGCATAGTGATATGGAAAATTCTCCAATTTTATTCACTTTATTTAGTGATTTACTGAACATGTTGATTTGATAAGTGACTATCCACTTCAGGTTAGATTGGCCGATCCTGATATAGTGTCGGATCCCAGCGAGTACCAAAAACTTGCACAATCAGTTGCTGAACTAGATCAGGTATCTGACATAATTCCAGCTGCATTTGCTCTTGGTTACTTGTAGTAACTTGTAGGATGCCTGCTTCTTTCTCCCCCTTTGTTTCATCACTTTTTTGTGAAATTATTCAGGTTGTGACTACGTACAGGCAGTTTAAGGACTGTGAGAAGCAAATTGAAGAAACAAAAGGTTAGCATGCTATAGTGTTTCTTCTTTTTAGAACTATGCATAGTGTTTCTTATGCCAGCCTGGGATTAAGTGCTAGATTCTCACAAACTGTGTATGTGCTGATATGATAGTTTTGCAAAAAGAGAATGAAGATGACCCAGATATGGCAGAGATGATTGATTCAGAGATGGAGTCTCTATCTAACCAGCTTGAAGAGCTTGAGGAAAAATTGAAGGTGTGTGTGAAATAGATATTGCGTGTTAGACATGTTGAGATGATTCTCATTGCTCTTGTTTTTTCATGTTAGTTACTACTGCTTCCCAATGATCCTCTTGATGCACGCAACATCTTACTTGAAGGTACATCTCAATTTTGCCCTGTCTTTTGGCCATATTTATTTGAGAAATAACAGTGGTGTTTCTTTACAATTTCAAACCCGTGTTTTGGAACTGAGACTATGTTTTTTGCCATTTCAGTAAGAGCAGGTGCTGGTGGTGATGAAGCTGGAATTTGGGCTGGTGACCTTGTAGGTAGATAAGACTTTGTACAAATTGAGTATGATTTAGCAACTGAGAAAGGATAGCTGTTTTGGTTTAGTCTAAGCAATAGAATATTAAGTCTTGCTGAAAAGAATTTGATTTATGGAATTTGTATTAAATAGCCTAGCAGTTAATATGTCAACGAATGAGCAAGATAAGGTTTTCTTTTCACAATATAATCATTTGTCATCATTATACTTTAGAAGCTATAATTTCAATAATTGAATGCATCATGTCTACAGTTTTATTCACATAATTTGGCAGCTAAACATGTCAATGACTATTTTATAGGTGCGTATGTATCAAAAATACTGTGAGCGCAACTCATGGAAGTTCAAACCAGTTTCCAGCTCAGAAGTATGCTTTTGCATCCTGGACCTTAACCTTAACCTGAGGTTTAAATAAGAACATGCTGCTCACTAGTCGAATCTTTTAGGCAGAAAAGGGTGGATTCAAGACATATGTGATGGAGGTGAAGGGCAAACAAGTCTACAGTAAACTGAAGTTTGAGTCAGGCGTACACCGTGTTCAGCGCGTTCCTCAGACAGAGACTATGGGCCGGGTTCACACATCAACAGCAACTGTAGCTATTATGCCAGAGGTGAGCTATTAGATGTCAGGTTTTTTTTTTGGTCAATTTCTTTTCTTTCTTTGGAAGCTTTTTGATATTGTTTTGATGGCATCACAGGCTGATGAAGTTGATGTGGTTATCGATCCGAAAGATATTGAACTCAAAACTGCAAGATCTGGTGGAGCTGGAGGTAATATCACTTACTATTGTTCTAACAAGGATACTGCATTCTTTTTCTCTGAATGTCGTCTTGTAACAGCCGAGTCTAACCTCAAATGTCCTCCAAAATATCACTTGTTGCAGGGCAGAATGTTAACAAGGTGGAAACTGCTGTTGATCTTATTCACAAACCTACGGGAATTCGGATATTCTGTACAGAAGAAAGGTCACAACTCCAAAATAGAGAACGTGCATTCCAATTGTTGAGAGCAAAACTGTAAGTTTCTATTTTTTAGTTTCTATTGTTATTTTGTAGCCTTCAAAGCTTTGTTTTTCTATTTTCCATAATCTATATGCAGCCTGTCATTTCAGTATTCTGCCTATAAACATGTTCTCTATAAGCCCATCGTTGCATTGTTGGATTGTTGGTTCTAGTTATCTGGAAACCAATGCTAAATACAGTAAACTTCTATTTGGTCTCCAGGCTTGTTGGTATTTAGATGATAGGTTGTACAGGTATCCTTGTGAACCCTTATTTTATGTCTGATATATCTCTCGCATAAACATTACAGTTACGAGATAAAATTACGGGAGCAGCAGGAATCTATAAGAAACCAGAGGAAACTGCAGGTAAATTATCAGTTTTACCTAGGATCAGCGTACAAAGGTTTTAACTGTTACATTCGATTGAAAGTACACCAAAAATATGTATTTAGTTGTAGATGATAAACCTTTTAGATTCAATGTAAATGGCATTTCTCCTTTACATGGCAATGAAGCATATACTATACTATTTTTCCTCTGTTGGTTTTTACTAATATTTGGTGGCTATTGAAGGTTGGAACTGGTGCTCGTTCTGAGAAGATAAGGACGTACAATTATAAGGTACGAGCACAGCTTTTCATTTGATGGTGTGCTGTCTTAAGAATTCATGGCATTGGCATTTGTGTAGTCAGTGTTTTGGCATATTGTTGGCTAATCTGGAGTATGAAATATTTCACATTTTCCTACAGGACAACAGAGTGACAGATCACCGGTTGAAGATGAACTTTGAACTCACTGGTTTCCTCATGGGAGATATCGAGTCGGCTGTGCAGGTAAACTACATATACAAAGATGCAAATCATGCAACATGCAACTACTATAATAAAAGAAAAGATGAAGTTCATGGCACAGAAATTCCACCTCTCATGTTAGTTCTTTTGTTGCTGAAACATTTGCAGTCCTGTTCTTCAATGGAGCAGAAGGAACTCCTGGAGGAGATGGCCACATCTGTGGGTGCCGCGAAGGTATGATCAGCGCGATCGATCCTTCTGCAGTCCTCCTTCCACCTGAGTACCAGACCATCAGATAGAAATCATCCAATGGACATTGTGTTGAAACGGGTGGTGATCAATGGACAGATGTACATGAAGAAATCTGAAGATACATATACATATGCTTCCGTTGCTCATGAGCATGACTGATGTCAGAAAACACACTGATGCATTTTCAGTTCCTCTTACAGTTACAAATTTTGAGTAGTTGGATATATGCAATGTGTACATCTCAACAGTTGCATAGCTACAATATGCATTATGCACAATTCAACCTGTTAATAGATGGGAATGAATTATGGTGATTTGTCAATGTGTTCAATTGAAATGAATGTGTTAAATGATGGGTAGCATTGTCTTGCTTGTGCTATGAGATTGCTTGCTGGTGCCCTCTAAAACCAAGTCCTACAAACTTCACTGTGGAACCTGATGGACATGACTTGTGCTGAATTCTCAATGTGTTCAATTGAAATGAATGTGTGAAATGAAAAGTAACATGCAGTTCATTGTTTAATTGCCCCAGTTTGAGTACTATAGCAACAACACCTTCATTACTGATGCGGTAATAGGCAGCGAACATTGGCATCCAGCATCACAAGAACCTTGAACACAACACAAAATAATCAGAGAAGCATCATTAAATGAAACTCCAACATCATTCTCAAAGATGCTAACCATTTAGGTGCCCAATTTTTTTTTTAGATCAAAGGCTTTCGCCCAGCTTTACTAACAAAGCATAAAGGTTGTTCGATACAGGCAGAAAACAAAAACAGCAGGAAGAAATAAAACGATGCTGGGGTTTCCAACTTAACCAGAAGTACAAAAATCTGATCACAAGCTAACAGAGACACCTAACCATTTAGGTGCCCAAATTTGATCATAATCTCATAAGCATCAACATCTCAAAAAGAAGGTGAACTCTGTGACAGTAAAGATGGCTCGGAACAAAAAAACTGGAGAAATTTCCTGACAACTGTTCTGCTGGTATTAGTTTGGTGATGGAAGGAGCTTCCTCAGTGTAATTGAAGTTCTTATCTGCTGCTCAAGCTCCCTGCCACCCCACTGCTGAGCACCTGGCTTGCGGTTTATCTCATGTTTCCATAAGTATCTCGCGTCGCCTGACATGAGAACAAGGGACCCTGGGTTCAGGTAGACAGGGATCTTTGTAGGTTCAGCATGCACACTCTCCAGTGTTTCACAGATAGGAACTTCTTGTTCTGCCCGACTGAAGTGCATCACGCACGGTGACTCAAGGGAGACTATCGCGATTCCGTCATCAAAGCGCATCAGATCAACATGAGCACAGATGCCCTAGATTGCAAGACGAATTATCACGTTAATGGAGGAATGAAAAAGAAGGCATCTGTTTATTTAGTTCATATTGGTTTGTGATATGAGTTACTATGTTGTTTTTAGCAGGTTTAGTGCCTAAACTAGTCGGTATGAGAAAGCTACAATCTTTTGTCATATGCTTGAAGCTGAACATGATACTCCATATTATTCAGAACATAAATAGTCCCGCACCTCACCTGGCTCGTATCTGTTTGCGATCATTTGGTCAAAAAGCGGTTTCCTCCACAACAAATCTGATTGTAAAGGACAGACATCTTCATCCTCATTTTTCAATTCCACAGCACAACCAACATCAACATCACCAACACAAACAGCCTCATGGATAAGCGCAGAAAGCTCAACAGCCCATGAAGGAAGATCACCAAATCTCATTGCCTGAGAGAAAAAAAAGGATGAACAAAATTTCATGTTTCTCAAAGGATAACTAGAATTCCAACAGTATAAACAAGTAATGTGCGTTTCTTCAGGTCTGCAGATAAATAACATTGTTATAGTCTGAACAAGTTTATCTAGCAAACATGTCTTCTGGACTATGCAAACACATTAGGCAGATGTTGGAACAATTAGAAGAACAAAAGCTTACTTGGTTGCGTGCATCACTGAACCATCCTTCTGAAAAACACAAATAGGCACCACAGTTAATTTGACTCATCAACAAACAATAAGTTAATCTGCTGAGAAGTAACAAGCTAGAGCT